>VURO01005309.1:37153-48875 GCA_015108175.1 Pelvicachromis taeniatus | reverse complement strand
GTGACATGACAGAGTTTGGGGGATTTGGTCAGAAGCCTGGCAGCAGCATTCTGGACCATCTGGAGCCGGTTTATGGAAGATTTGGAAAGGCAGGTGTAAAGAGCGTTACAGAAATCCAGACGCGAGGAAACAAAAGCATGAATTAATACTTCCATTTCTGGGTGAGAGACAATGGACCTAAGCTTGGCGATGTTTCTGAGGTGGTAGAAGCAGGAACGGACCAGAGATTTGACATGACTGTCTAAAGTGAAACCTGAGTCGATGGTTATCCCGAGGTTTCTAACTGAGGATTTAGCTGAAGCACCCAGAGGACCAAGGATCTCCTTTACTTTTTTTGAAATGTTTTCCGGTGCAAAGATGACAATTTCAGTTTTTTCCTCATTTAGTTGAAGAAAGCTGCCAGCCATCCAGCTCTTGATGTGGGTCAGACATTTCAAGAGATTGTGAACCTTTGAAAGATTGTTAGGAGGAAACGATAAATATAGTTGGATGTCATCATTTAATTACCTTAAAACAGATGCAATTTGCTGAGTATCTTGAACCCAGTGACCCTAAAGTACATGTGACGATATCAAAGCCCATGGAACAAACCTGGCCTTCTTTAAAATATGAAAGAAAGAAAAGTTCAAGGAGAAAAAGGGAGACTGAGTATCTTTTATCTGTACCGAGTGTGAAGAGAGAATTTCTGATTTCAGAGACATCTTTTCTGCTCTTGTTTTGCTGTTTTAATCCACACAGCAGCAGCAAACAGTGAATCACAGACAGGGTAGGCATCAGTCAGAATGGTGGCAAAAGGGTAAACTTTACGATCAAAGAGCTTTTACTTTTCCCGGATCAATGTTGAGGGTGCTATATGGACCAAATTGAATATGAAAAGGCTATTTGAGACACGCATTATTGATAAGCTGTGTAAAATGCGTGCTCTTTCGGGCCCTTGTTATGATTCTCATTTCCAGGTGTGTCCCTCAAATGAAGCCGTGTAAAATTTTACACCGCTGCTCTTCATACACTTTCTAAAGTTTATTATCGAGTAACCAAACACAAAATACTTTTTAAATTAAACCCCACCACCACCAAATTTCTTCCATATCGTGAGACCCGTGCTTTAAATTTGCAAGTTGTTCCCATGTTTCAAAGTGTTGCTTCATTTCACAGTGTGGCCGACCGTAACTAGAACTAAATCGAGATTCAGGTAACACCCAGTTTGGAGAACTTTCTTTGACTTGCAGTTGATTCATTGAGCAACGTTTGAGTAATGTGGGACTCTTAAATACTGAGAAATCGCTCCTGCCCAAACGTCTCTACCTTAGGCAATCCTTCTAAATGTTTTAGTTTTAGTCTGGCTTAATCCTAAAAAACATGTATCCATTAATCTATGCTACTATCACGACACATTTCCTTAAAAAAGAAGGATTGATTTTACAAAAGCATCCACAAAATTGAGGAACTGAAGTTATTACTGAAGGACAATACCACATGACACTTTGACACGAGTGACAAACTTTTGATACTTGAAAGCTTATGAGATTGGAAATGGAAAAAAAATGGACATTTATCTAGAGCTTTTCTGCTTTTATTGACCAGTATGAGAGGTTTAAACTACGAGCCACATTCACCCATGCACTGCACTTTATATTCTTATGTATTACCTTCTTATATATATATATATATCTAACAAACTAACACAGCGATGGAGAGGACAGAGCGAGGACACACCTAAGACCTTTTGATATAGCAACTAATGCATATTTAAACCCTTTCTAATTGTTCAGAGTGGGTATATATAGAAAATTTCACCTTTTTGAAACACTGATCTGGGTGATAGATTCAGTGTTTTGAAGATTTGCACTAAAAACATAGACCCTCTAAGAATTCTCGAGTTAACGCTAAAGACAAACAATTATCAGAACTGAACCAAAAGTAGCCAAACCCTTGCCATTTTTAGCAACAATGAAAACAAATAAGTAAAGGTGATTTTAACACTGATTTAGCCTTTTTTAAAAATTACAGTTCCTCCTCCGAAGTGAAAGGCACACCGGATTTCCGGACCATGAGTTGTAACGGGAAGCCAAACCGCCTGAGATACGGTAAACGGACCAGAACATGATCTGTCTTGAAGTGAACCAAGATTTCAACATCTTCACTTCTGCAATTTTTTTGCTGTGGATGACTGTGAAAATTCAAGACTGACGTGCAGAAGTGACTTGCGGTCACTACGCAGCAAGCCTCCCTGCCCAGATCTTGCATAAGAACAGGCCATCCTTGCAAAACGAATGCTGGCTTAATTATTCGAACAACATTTGTGTTCAAGACGAGTTTATCCTACTAAACTCTCAATGTGTGAAAATGGAGAGCGTTCATCTTTAGACAATTAAAACCTGAAAATAAATAAAACATTTTCAGCACCGAAAATATTGGGGAAAATCCACTTGAAAATATTTTTGAAATGTTTATAAAGTCACAAAGTTTATTTACTTCAAAAAGCACATTTTCATCTTTACATGCAGTCTTACAAAATATTAAAATACAATAGATTGCTGAGTCTTCTTGAAATATGCGGTTGCATAGTTTACTTTTAAAGTAGAAAGGCCACAGTACAAAAACATCCAAGTAAAATTTAAAAACCAATCTGCATGTACATTTTTTAAACCAAAAAACAGTGACTAATTATTATTAGCATGTATATGTAAAATATTAGATCGTGTCTATTGTATGTAACAATGAAATAAGCCTATCGATGTCCAATGACTGCATCAACGAGAAAGCAAGTTAGACAAGTTGGGTAACATAAAATTGAAGAAAATTTCAAATTACAGTTACTTTAGGAACTGCTAACCAATCAATAGTGAAGAACAAAAATATTTAAGCAATAAAGAAATACAAATATGTATCTGAGCTCTTTTAAACAGTCAAGACTTCTCCACTCGGAGAAACTGACTCTAGGAATGACTACATGTAGTTTGCTAAAGTAGGAATTGAAAAAAGAAAAGAAAAGGAAAGGAAACACAACATCCCACTGATCTTCTAAGGTGATGAAGTCTATATCAATATTGAAAGTTCAGTCTAATGCACTCTTCCTCATAGAAGCTCATGAAAACTTTCCTAGATTACCAGACATACGAATCGCCATGCACACAAAGCAAACATCCTGTTTTCTTCTGACAACCACTCCTTGATCATTCTGAATATTATGGAAGTGAAAATTTGTCCTCTTCTGTATTCGGTGTGTTTAAGAAATTTCACTTCCAGCTAGAGGTGTATTGATAGTACTGATACCAATGCAGGTAATGGTATCCGATCAATACTGGGCCTTGAAATTCAGTAGGTAGCCCACTGAATTGTGTAAAAAAAAACATGTAAATGAAAAAAAATTACCTCAAATTGTTTGAATAAAGTCTGACCCTTTTTGTGTCGTGACGGTCACGTCTATTTTATTTATAGCTTAAAACAGATTTAAATGACAAAAGTTGCCCTGCTTTCAAAATACATGTAAAGCTGAAATACAATTCATTGTATTTCGTGTGTTTCGTTGTATTAACTCATTATTGTAAAAAGTCAAAGTCACAGTGATCTAGTGGTCATTAAAATGATTCATCTCACAAATCATGGCACACTGCTTTCCCCCATGTAAGCTGCCTTTGTTAGTTAATACTACCAGTATCCGCATTGGTATTGGTAAAACTGGTCTCGTATTTACTTGGTAATAAATTGATACCAAAATTTGCAGTACTGCACAACGCAAGAAAATTTGGCGTGGATTACAAAGGACCAGCTTAAACTAGTTTAAACAGGGAGTTGAAGCCGTGGGGAGATCATATCTGAGGCTGAGGGGGAATGTTACAATAATGAAAAGCTGTACAGCAAACTCTCGGCTGAAAAATCATCAAATCACAGACTGCAGCTTGAATTATCATAGTAGTGGTATGTAGGCTTTGACTGACATGGTTACTCAAGAGGAAACAGGGTGTGTTGACGTGGGTGGCAGCCATGAAAACATTTCACCCACCCACACAACTATGTGGCCATCCTCACGTTCACGCTCCTTACCTTTCACCTCATTTGTAACAACAGCTTTTGGTAGCACAGACTCAGCGGTACACAACCCCACACGCAACGCTTTGGCGTCTTTTTTTTTTTTTTTGTTCCTTTCCACCGTTTCTATGAAGACAATATCAACAACAAACCCAAAGGAACACAGTGATGACATCTGCGGTGAAGCAGGTCAGCCAGCTTTGTTTACATGTCGACCATGTGTCGACGTCAAAGTCATCGCTCCATGCTGCGTTCAGCAAGAGGAAGGATGTGGAGCTTATATGCGGGGAAGCACCGGATTGAACCTCTTATTTACGCTATGACCTACATGCATGTTTTTACCCTATGATAGTTGATTAGTATATGTCACATCAGTGAAAGTGTCGGTTGGTCCCAGCAGCAGCAACCCGGTGGGGGGGGGACAGGAACAGGAACAGGAACTGCTCACGGCTGAATGTCTCAACAGAAACAACCAAAGGCATCAGCCTCTGTCAGAGAGGCAGCAAAAACAGAGCTTTTCCATTTAACTTAAAAACAACAGTGCTGCTTGGTTTGCAGAAAAATTACCCCCTGTGACAACCACATAAAAACATAATTTGACACGTTAGTGTGTAAGCTGCGCAGCTGCTTGAGGGAGAGCTGCAGCAGTGTTATCCAAGGGTTTTTCCAACCTCAGCGTCAGGGTGACTTCAAGAGGTCACAAGTTAACCTCAAGGACTCATCAGAGTCCTCGAGGTTAACTTGTGACCTCTGATGAGATGAGAAGAAAACGCAAAGTTCTGCTATATCCAGTCTTTTTTTTTTTTCATTTTTTCATTTTTTCTCAGGTCTTTGCTGCATCCACATTACATCCTTGTACTTGTTGCATACCTGTTTGATCTTCTCATGTGGTTTTTGTTTAAATAGCTACTGGGGGAACTAGAGGGGAAGTATCTCTGGGGTGGAAGTGGTAACTGTTTTGTGATAAAGGGCCCCAGTTACATAAAGCTTACAGTCAGAGGTCATAAATCCATGTCCTTCCCCCCCCCTTAAAGTAGGGATGTCGAACTCATTCTACATCTAAGGAAGTTTGACTGCCTATTAAATTCCTGAGATGTTTCAATATAAGTTAAAGAGCAGTTTCAACAGTACGTCTCAGCTCTTCTACGCTGCTTTAATAAATGAAAAGAAATCTATTGGCACAACATTTTGGAAGTAAATTGTAAGAAAAATTTCAGTAACACAAAGTGAAAAAATAGCAACTGTTTTGTCGTTTAACTGTTAATTTATTACCTAATTACTTCAGTGTAGTATCAATGATTGTGAAACTTATGAAAACACACTTCTTCACATGTTCCGAAACCAGTGGGCCGAATTAGAGCCTTTGCGGGGCTGATTTTTGCCCCCAGGTCTTAGGTTCAACACTACCACCCTAAAGGACATGTTAAATATGAAGCCAACACCAGCAGCTCATTACAGCCCTATTTCCTAAAAAAATCTGACTTTGTGTAAAATACATAAAAACAGAAGTCAAATCATTTTAAGGGTGTGTTTAGGTGAAGCAATGAGAAGACAACATGTGAAATCCTGAAATGGAAAAACGTTTGTCTTTCTATTAGAAATTAGTCTCTTTTTTTTTTTAATGCTCTCTTTGAATTTGATGCCAACAGGTTTCAAAATAGCTGGGACAGACACGTGTTTGCCGCAGTGTTGCATCATCTCTTATTTTAACAGCCTGTAGGCGTTGAAGAATGAAAGAGATCAGCTGCTGTAGTTCTGAAAGAAAGGCATCAATGAAGAATGGAAAGACGTAACATTTCAGCTACTCAGCAGTTTGTTGTTGTTTTTTTTTTATTTAAAATGTGCCATATGTTTACAGTTGGTGACATTTCTCGACTCTTACTGCTTTTACTTTTATGGCGCAAGTTTGGGTGCTGAGATAAGATAGCATGCAGGCTTGGTGGCAAATATTTCAACATTTGGTAGTTTGTCTCACCACTTCATGTTTAAAAATACTCCTTAGGCATCTTCAGCAGAGGGTATTTAGCTGTTTCTCGTGTTGTTTGGCATATAGTGTCCAACAAGATTATGCACAGCCATCTACACTATTTGTACCATAATCCAAGACTTCTTTAGGGTCAGGGTTATACCAAAGTCATAGCAGGATGTATAGAAGTGATCCATCAGACGACACTGAGTTTGTCTGAGTGACAGATAAATCCTTATTACCAACAGAGAGAACTTCTCTCACTGGCACTTT
Organism: Pelvicachromis taeniatus; assembly: GCA_015108175.1. Taxonomy (NCBI): domain Eukaryota; kingdom Metazoa; phylum Chordata; class Actinopteri; order Cichliformes; family Cichlidae; genus Pelvicachromis; species Pelvicachromis taeniatus. Next base: position 42,604 of record VURO01005309.1, on the reverse strand, counting down.
TTGTATTTTGGTTTTGCTTCCTAGTTGAGCAGAAGAGGCAGTCATCTGAATGTGCATGTAGGAGGACACCTTCAGGAAAGGTGAAAAGTGTCAGAAAGGAATAAGGAAAAGAACATATGAACGCCTCTTTTGACTGGGAATGCATGTGAGAAACCAGTGTCAGACTGATCAGTACGCTTCATGCGTTCATGAAATATGAGCCCACAAACCAGCTTTCCACTGTGCCTCGGTCCATCTTTAACGAGCTCTGGCCCAAAGAAGGCTGCAATGAGTCTGGATGTTGTTTATATATGCTTTGTTTTGAATTTTTGAATTCTGTAACACTGGTTTTTGAAAGTCTTCCTGAGCCTGTAGGGCAGTGATTTCCAGCAGAGCGTTCTGACTGGCTTTACAACAGTCCCACTGGAGGGCCTGAGAGTCATGTTCAGACAATATTGATTTAGATTTAGCATCATCGCTGGCACTGCACCAGTGGAAAACAGATTTGTTGCCAGTAAACTGAGGTGTGAGTTGTTCAACCAGATTTTTGTTTGTTTGATTAATCATTTAACGTCAAAAGCAGCCGGTTGAAGTGGCTCAGCCATCTGAAAAGGATGCTGTCCGGATGCCTCCCAGGTGAGGTTTTACAGGTGTGTCTAACCAGGAGGAGGACCTGCAGCAGACCCAAGACATGCAGGATATGTTACGTCAGTGTTTTCCCTGGAAGAGCAGGTGGAGGAGGTGGCTGGAGAGATAGATCAAATGAGCATAAATTATTCAAACTAATCACTGTGTTTAAATGATGTGCAATTTTAGATTTTGTTCAATTCAATTTTTTTTTCTGTAATGCAAATCACAACAACAGGCGCTTTATATTGAAAGGAAAAGACCCCGCAATAACACAAAGAAAACAGAGAAACCCCCGCCAATCTATGAACAACCCCTTTGGCGACAGTGGGAAGTAAAAACTCCCTTTGAACAGGAAGAAACCTTCAGCAGAACCAGGCTCGGGGAGGGGGTGAGCAGAGGAAGAATTTTCTTCTGTCTTTTATGTTTCTACAATATTTCCAGCTTTTAAAAAACAAAAACAAAAAAACCCCAACTGCACTGCAGTTTAAAGAAAACGGAGCCGACGTGTCTGGCTCTGCCGAGTGGAAACAAAAATCTCTTGCCTCTAAAGGTTACTAATTAACAAAAATCAAACTCTTCAGACAGCTGTCAATATTTTCAGTCTAACTCCTGGCACAGTGTAGATTTTACAGGTAGACGAGATATGTTTATCAGTGAGCTTTAGAGGTGCTGGAAGGTTGATTTTATTACCTTTGGACAGAGATAAACTGTTTCCAGTCTTCTCTGGTTCAGCCAACCCCTCTAGCTTTCTGTTCGCTGGTAGATGCCTCTCACAAGAAAGCAAATGAGCATATTTTCCAATACTATTATTGGTAGAGGGTTTCTCAAACTGTGCAGAACAGACCACCAGGGGAAACATATAAAGCGAAGGTAAAGTGAGGTAAAAGAAATGAAATAAGCTAAAGTTAACTCATGATTTGATTGATTTGTAAAACTCAATGTGAAAATTGGTCATGTGTGAACATCTTTTGACTCCTGAAGTGGTGCATACCAGAAAAAAACGTGAGAACTTCTGTTTTAAATGCAGACTGTAAATGCAACTCGATTCCCACAAGCCAAATCTGGCCCTTTGCAACTTTTAATCTGGCTCAAAAATCAGTTTAGCCCGCTTATAGCTGTGGTGTGCACACCAAAATAAACAAAGTGCTGCACCTTCATAGCACCTGACAGCTAACAAGCTAACACACAATCCAACCAAACGGCAGCTGAGGTATGAGGCCGAGTAGGTCATGTGAAAAGAGGAACATTGTGTCATTAAGGAACCAGTTGAAAGAAGAAGAATTTTCATGGTTTAATAGACATGTCACAGAAAGAAATGCTGCAAAACTGAGAAGAAAAAAGGCATTTACAGCAAAAAATTATTCTTCCAGCTAAATCTCAGAGTGGGAAGTTTCATTCTTCACTCTTCATGCCGGTTCCATGCCTAAACTAAGTTTTGCAGATGAACAGTTAAGACGTTCTGCAGAACGACTGCGCTGTCATGTTGAGTCCTGTAAAACGGGCTCGGTGAGACTTGAGGCCATATGAACGGGAACAGAATGAAAGATCCGCTACTTTGCTTTGACATCAGGGTGTTTTTTTAAGTGACCCATAGGGCAGGTAGCTATCGGTCAGGTTTGTGAAACAGGTGGCTGTGTGGTAGCCCTCTTGTAGTGTAAACACACAATTTGACTAAAACTTATAAAGACTTTTTGTGGGCTGGTTGAGGCCTTTATGTGGTCCAAAGTGTACATGAGAAGGCTATAGGAAGCATAAATTCTCAGTCATTAAACTCTATATGTGTGGCCCTTGCTATGCTTTTCATTTCCTGGTGTGTCCTCTTCAGAGAAACTGTATTTGGCACCTGTGCTTTAACTGTGTGACCAATTTTTTTTTAAATAAACTTGTTTTTAACGCCTGAAAAGGAATCGTGACTATTTGCATCTTAAATGTTGTGGAAATTTGAGCCGAGTTGCCTTTCATGAGAGGTTAACACTGAAAGCTTTGTCTTATTCACTCGCCTGGGTTTTTGGAGTTTTGAAATAATATGGGCATGAATAGACATGATACACCTGATGACAGTGTACTCACACGTTGTGGTATTGAGCTCCCATTGTACAGCGCTGCCGAGTATGGTGACTCAGACTTCTGCAGAGTCACTCTTGGAAAGATCTGACTCTCCTCTTATTCAGGAATTTCCTGATCCCTGCTCAGCTCCCTGTGAAAATGAACTGCAGGCTACAAGAGAGACTTCCAGTCAGCCATCGCCCCACCCACCCTCACAACTGGCCAGCTATTGGGAAGTTCCAGGTTAATAACTAAACTGAGGACACATGCTGAAAGAGTTAGCTGGGGGCAGGGCTGATATCTTTTTTTTTTTTGGTCAGCTGTGAATGTGGAGTCAGCATTGTGAAAATTTAGGCTGAGTAAGAAAGCAGAGAGATAACACAGTGCACTTTTGACATTTGTTTAAGCCTGTCTGTCTGTCTCCCTCCACCCCCCTCCTTTTCTTTTTCTTTAAATTTCTCACTAAAGAATAAACATCAGAAAATGTGGGCCCAGATGACATGTATAGATAGGAAACACAATCAAAGTGACATTTAACACATTCATAATATTAAAACAACAATTCATTTTCACCACAAACAGTGCATGAGTCACAACAGCGCAATCAGATTAGAAAGATTGTAGTTTCAGTTGAAACATTTGTGGTTTAAGAGGACTTCCGGTCACACCTTGATTGTAGTTTTCCTAGTAGTGCGTGTTCTTTGCCTTGACGTCAGCAGAGCCGTGGTTGGGAGTGCTATTACTCACTCACTGTTTAAAATGCATTCTTGTACACCACGTACAGCACAGTGCCTGTTTCTTAATTTCCCAAACAGGAAGTTCTAGCCAAGACTGTTGCCAAATCATCTGCACTACACCCCTGTGGTGAAGAAACGCATGCATCTCTAGACATGTTTAACCTTCCTTTAGAGTTTGCTGGCTATTGTTGTTGAAGATTTGACACTAGCAGGAGCAACATCTCATTATTTATGAACCGCAAAGTTTGTTAATCACAAACTGTACAGCATTGTAGTTTTATCTGTGGGGTTCTCTAAGATTAAAAAAAAAAAAAAAAGAATTTTAAGTCCGGGTTTGAAGATGGAGAACATTTTCATTAAAATAGTTTGAAGAGAAAAAGGAAATTATTGGGACGTCCTTCCTCACAATCACTGTGAAGTCTGAAGGCAGTGTCTGCAAAGAGGTTTACTCCAGGCTCTCCGCTGCTGTAAATACAAAGATAATTGATGAGCAAACACCGATATAATACAGAAAACAGGAAAGAGTGGGCCGTAACAAAAAAAAACAAACAAAACAGGTGAGTATGACAGTCCCACAGAGCCACCTGGTGGTGTTTTGGAGACAAGCCGAGGCTTGTCAGTACTGCACGGCTCATGTCATATAAACTCAGATCTGAGAAAAGTTACATTTTAAATCAAACCAAGCAAAACGTCCCCTTGAAAGTAGCTTTTTGCTTTTTATTTTGACATATAATTGCTTAAGAGCAGGAGATTATACACATGAGAAACACATTTAAGCTCTTAAAACCAGAACCAAATCACTTCTACACTCACTCCAAGTGTCACGCTCTAAAGCCAGAACCGTTTTTCGACAACCACATTTAAGTAAAAACATCAGGGGGGTGTATCATAGCTGGAAAAGCTAAACTGCTCCCATTTCATGCAGCGTCTGTTCTCTGATACTTCATTCCACAAAATGTTTATGACTGCAGGATACGTGGCTGCTCAAAATAAGTGCGCATAACAATTACTGAAAAGCAAAGGGTATTAGTTTGGATTTTTACTGTAAAACAGCACAAACAGTTTATTACTTTATTATTTGAATATTTTTGAATATCTGTAATAGATAAATGAAACTGTATAAGAAACAAACAGAAGCATTAACAAAGTAAAATATAACAGAGCCATAAATATCTCCCGCTTTAAGTCAGTGAAATGGTTTGGTTTTTGGAGGATTCAATTATATCTGGAAAACATAACGGGCCGTTTGAGAGTTAATAAAGCTATGACATTTATTTTAGTCTCTTTTTGTTTCAATTGGTTTTCTCAGTAGGGTCATACTAGGTGTATAAAGAAATAGTCAGTCCCTCCCACATAACCCCACCAAAATAATTTTTTAAATGTATTTATTTTAAATGTTTTTATTGTGCAGTACCTATAGTTTATCTAATGAATCAGTGCAAAGTTTTCCCTTCGTTTTCACCCAGAGCTGACACTCACTGGGCAGTTTCTCCTTTTCAGAACATTCTCTGTGAACCCCAAAAGATGGTCATGTAGGGAAAATCCCAGCAGAGCCACAGGTTCTGAAATACCCCGAGCAGCTATGTGGCAACAGTCACTTAAATCCACTCTCTTCTACACTTTGACGCTCAGTTTGAACTTCAGCAGGTGGCCTTGAACATACCTATGCCATGTGATTGACTGATTTATATTACCGAGCAGTTGAACAGGTACAACTAGTGACGTGGTCGGTGAGTGCATATTTTCATTTTTTCCCCCCCTAACGGTTCTGAAATCATCCCTGGCCCTGATCATGATCCAACAAGTAGAAAACCTTAGAGGAGTCCGGGTTCTCAGCTCGCAGCCATTATTTGTCCAAAATACAAATACAATATGAGAGATTTCAGGACTGAAAACAAGATTAGTCGTGAATCAGGACAAATCAACAGCAAGTGTGCTTTTTTTTCTTTATTTAAAAAAAGGAAAATAACAAATGTAAATTTAAAAAAAATACATGTTTTTGAGCTCAGCATAAGAATAGAAAAAACAGGAAAACCTGGTGTGACAGTTGCACAGGTGC
>VURO01005309.1:10196-35770 GCA_015108175.1 Pelvicachromis taeniatus | reverse complement strand
GTTATGGGGGAAAAAAAAAAAAAAAAAAAAAGAAGAAGAAAAGAATCACAGACCAGGAGAAAACCCGGTCTACATCTCACATTTGATCTTCCGTAATCGTTATATTAATAGTTTTCACCGGGTAGAATTTAAAAACTACCACTCACACAAATGTACATATACACACACACAAACACACATATACTGTATGTACTCAACCTGCAGGCTATTAGTGAAGTCACATAACATTTCAAGGCCCACCCCCAACATGCTCTGGATTTCATTTTACTCTTGGGATTCATGTTGACCAACAGCAAAGGAGAAACAAACAAACAAAAAAGGTTTCTCCCACACTGGCATATTTTCAGACAGGCTGGTCGTAAATCCGGTTCTACGATTTCTGATCTGTTTGTTTAGCCAAAAAAAAAAGAAAGAAAAGAAAGCAAAATCCTAACGGGCTCACGATTTGCTAATGACATGGAAGAACACATTCACGTGTCGTTTGGTAAATAAGAGAAGAGACTCATGAAAAATTGGCTGATAGGCCATTTATCCTGATTCACAGACCAGCAGAGCCCTGTGAGTCTGCGTTTAAGCCAGCACACATTATTTGGGATGTGACACCTGAAAAACTGAGGCCCTGAGCATCCAAGATGACACACTGAAAGAAAGTTTGGGTCGGTCATAAGGTCGGCAGCCAGTCACCCACTCGCACGGCATTTATAAAATTCAAACCAGCGGAAGTGAATCTGCTGAAGACCAAACAATCCACTCCCTAGCAGAGTCAAAGCGGGATGATTGGCCAGCCTTGTCCACTTTGCAACGTCAGCGGAGAGACGAGGGAGAAGGACATCAGTGGAAATAGGCTCGATAACAGGCGAAAGCACTGAGAGCCAGCGCTGTGCACAGGCACACTTTGGTTAGTAGTGGGGACCAAGTCCCCGGCACAGGAGAGTTTTCCTTTGGCTGCTGCTCAGATTTGTTCGGAAAGGAGGTGTCGTCGTGGATTTCCAAATGGCCGTCGGACTGAGCAACAACGTCACGAGCGGGCTGGAGGTCCGCAGCAGGCTGAGATTCAGCAGCTGGAATCCTTTTTCGAACTTTTTCTGAGGAGCTGAATGAGAAACAAAGAAAGTCACGCAGAATAAAGCCTTAATGTACACACACCCCATTTAGGTTTAGATGAGGAAATGAATGAGTCTAATTAAGTCTGTTTATAAACAATGGTCTTGATTTTTTGATTTTTTTTTAAATCACTTCATTCTTCACAGAAACAAGGACTTCCTTGCTAGCTGAAATTGGAAGATTTAGTTTTTGAGTGAAAAGAACACAAAAAAAACAAACAAACAAACAAAAACACAACAATGTACTAACTTTACCCTTTTGATTCAGGACTTTATAAAAGTCCAATCAGATAAGAGGGGCATAAGAAAGAAATTTCAAGTAATGAGGTGAGCGTACAAACAATCACTTTAAGCAAAACATCCTTTTGATTAGTAGTACTTATTGTACAGTTAAATATTTGTATTGAAAATCTTTATAAAACCTTTCAGAAAGTTACAAATTCACAACAAAATGTGAAGAAACAGTCACTGACTTTATATTCACAAAGTAATTGAAAAGATATCATTTTTAACTTTATATGAAAAAGGGCCAGGCTGTACTTTTCTGTAATACCACATGTGCCACAAGATGGTGCACTGAGCCTGGATAAGATTCATTTAACCAACATCAAGACTAATCTTGACTCATGATATACAATTTTTGCACATTTGGATATGCAGAGTGAAGGATTTTGGGTATGCAACCTTCACAGATGCGCTTGTGTAAAAACAACAACAACCAAAAAAAGAAGAAAAAGAAAGTATGTGTACAGGGATGATGCTGTGCATAGGTCGCATGCTTATTGATAAGTGGGCCTGAACAAAAAGAGTTAACATCATAGATCAAGAAGGGCCAAATAAAGCAACTGATGAAAGGGTGGCATGAAAAGCACAAACAGAGGTTGCAGTGGACGATTTCCACTGGTTTTAAAACTCTTTGTTAGAGAGCAGTACACAGAGCAGTTGTTTGTGACACTGCCCCCTGCTGACAGTAAACAGCTACACCTAGACGACAATCAGCAAGGTCGTGTGTAGGTTGTAGGACCTTGTAAACATCAGCACGCACCTGTGACATCTTAACACACCAACTGGCGAAATGCTTCCCTCGGGTGGAGCAGATGATCATGAACTGACAGAGACATTTCTGTAGTGTCTGTTAAATACTTAAAAGCTGTGTTTAATTTTAGGAATTTAACACCTCATATTTCAAACTGCACTCTATTTAATTGTGTTTCCTGGTCTTTCTGCTCCACAGATCTATGAGCTTTAGAATCAACACTGACACCCGATCCTGTTTTCTTAACAATATTAGATAAACTGAAGAAAAAAAAACCCAAAACAAAAAAAAAAACATGATCTGGATGATTACCCCAGACTGTGTGTCTCTGTTGCTCGGATGAACTCTTCGGGGAAAAAGGACGGCTCTGCTTTGCCATTCTGAGGGTCTCTGGGAGGCGGAAGAGGAGGAGGAGGGGTGAACTCGGGAGGATCATCTTCCTCATTGGACTGCGCTCTCCAGAACTCCTTGAAGGGGAAAGGAAAAAAAAACAAAAAAAACACCAACTATTAGCGAAAAAACTAGATATCAAATTGATAGATATTGCAGCAAGTTTTGTTTTTATTTATTTTTTAGAGGGGACCTTTCACCAAGACAGACCCTAGTTTACCTTCATGATATTGTGCCTTTTCCTTTACTCTTCTATTATTTCAGTCTAATCACAGTATGTTTTTTAAATTACCAGTTAAATGACATTAAACTCAGTGCATTTAATTTTATGCTTTCTCATAACTGACAAAACAAAACCTGTTTATAAAAACCAACCACCCACCCGCACACACATGACCAAATAGGTTGTTTATGTGTTTTATGCCAAAAGGTTGATTCTGTTCATCTGGACGTAGCGTTTTCAGTGGGAAACATTTCGTCACTCATCCAAGTGACTTCTTCAGTCTCAGCTGACTGCAGGTTTCCCCAACCTTATAAACAGTATATGTGCACAATGACTGAAACTAGCACCACTGAAGGAACAATGGGCTGGGAGGTCAGTTCCTTGATCATTAATATGCAAATTATCATGACCACTGATCAACAACCACTGATCAAAGCCCATTAATTAGTGGCCATGAGTACCATTCATAGAGAGTTGGGGAATGGCTGCAATCACAGCATTGTAAGATGGCGAAAGATAGGTAGTAAGCCCCCCCTCCTCAATTCAGAAATAGTCTTTCCCTTTTCATGTACATGGCCTCCTAGACTCCTGGCTCTAACCAGCGTTCCTCCCTGTCCAGGATGTGTACATCCTCATCATTGAAAGAGTGTCCACTGCCCTTAGGGTGTGACTAGACTGTGGAGACCTGGCCTGACCAGGTAGCTCTTCTGTATGGTGCCATCTTCTTAGCCAGAGGTTGTTTGGTTTCCCCGATGTATAAATCATGGCAACCCTCCTGGCCCTTAACAGCGTACACTACAGTACTCTGTGTCCCGGGGGACTGGATCCTTGGGGTGGACCAATTTTCGGCGCAGCATGATTTGAGGTTTAAAAGCCATGGAGACGCGATGTTTAGAAGAAAAAAAAAAATGCGCCTCAACTGCACCAATACTCCTGACACATACGGGATCACTAAAGGTTTTTGCTTGTCCTTCTCTCCTGGAGCCTTCTTTAGGTGCCTTCCCAGCTTTGACAAATGTCCAGCTGGGATAACCACATTTACTCAGGGCCTTCTTGATGTGACGCTCTTCTGCTTCCCTGGCTGCCGTGTCTGTGGGGATGGTGTTTGCTCTGTGTTACCTGGATGACTGAGCATGCATCAAGACATGTCCTTTATGATGTTAAAGATGACCTACAGTCTATTTTCTCACTCTCTATCCACTTTGGTAGAAACACCTTGCTCGTACTGGGAAGGACCTCTCGCACCTTCAGAAATGCCTTGATTCTTCATGGCATACATTTGACAAGGAGCTGGAAATATTCATGGCAGCAACCACAGATGGTTGTGAGGAAAAATCTCAGTAGATCAAAAGTTTCTGAAATATTTAGACCAGCCACATTCAAAATCATTTAAAACCACCTTCCAGTCCATTCTGATTCTCAGTTTGAACTTCAGCAGGTCTCCATGGCCATGTCTACATGCCTAAATGCATCAAATTGCTGCCATTTGACCGACTGATTAGAAGTTTTTGTTAAGAAGCGGGTGAACAGACCTACCTAAAGAAGTGGTCAGTAAGCGTATACATTGGTACAATGTATATAATAGTATAACAGGTTCCGTTTACTCTGAAAAACAGACAAACCAAGAAAATTTGTGCATTAAGAACACAGAGCAGAAAAGAGAGGAGGGACTTGCCTGCACAGAAGTATCTCCCTTGATGTACTTGGCACCTTCAATGATAGCCAGGTAGGAGAACCGAAGCTGATCTGCAGTCTGAATCAAGCCCGTTCGATAGCGTCGCATCTCCAGCAGCACGTCGCGAATACGAACAGAAGACGGGTCTTTACGTAGGGACATCTACACACAGCAGTAAAAACATTCAGTACAGACGTTACTGACATCTTCTGAAAGGTGTGCAAGAGCGTACCGACTTGTCACACAAGCAAGCAAAAAAATAAAATAAACAAAACTGGATCTCCTACTCGAGAACGTTGAGTGGGCTACCAGAGGTTCCGGCCACTAAACTATAACGACAATTTAAGCCAACCGACCTAGGCACACAAATAATTAAGAGCAGCAATCACCAACAGAATACATGTTTTTAAACAACCAGTAAAATGACAAGATTAATCACTTGAAACCACTGAGAAAAAGTAAAAATAAAAGCAAAATGCTTATTAATTTCAAGACCAGGGATCTAGACTACTGAAAGGCAAGTTAAAAAAAAAAAAATGTTTACTAATACTGATGCACACCTCATAAGGTTCAGCAGGCTGTTCCAGCAGCTTGAAAGATCAAGAGATAAAAGCTGACTCGACCTGAGGTTGACCATGCATGGCCTTTAAAAAAAAAAAAAAAAAAATCACCTCTTCAACCAACTAGAAGCCAATGTAATGACCTCAATGCAGGTGATCTATATTTTATTTATTTATTTTTTAATACAGCTGACAGCTGCATTCAGTAGTAACTGATTTTTTTTCTTTAAGATTCCTCTGAGCAGAGCGTTTCAGTACACCATCCAGGTAGAAATGATTAAAAATGAATTGCTGATTAAAAAAACGAGACTTTAAATTGGGCCGTTGATCTGGTTCTGAAAGTGAGTCTACAGTAAGGTCTGTAAGAATTTGGAAAATGGGACATTTTTTTAGTACAACAGTGGATTTATAATCGATCAATATATTACTGAAGTTCAAACTTTCAGCTTTAATTCTGTGTCAATGCAATATTCTTACTAGATTAACTGTTTAGGAATTTGATATTTGTATACATAGTTTCCCATTTTCAGAATCTTAAAAGTAATGGGGCAAATAAACAACTTTAAATAGACTTGTTTTTCTAACACTTGGATGAATATCCCTCCAAACAACCCAACCACATGTCCGATTTCTAACCAGGTGTTCCAACTTCCAGAGACAGCTTAAGACAACTTATTTGTCATAATGGATTCCCATTATCTTAGCAGTATTCATAACTATGTCTGGAAATCAAGTGTTGTTCTAGCACTACAGCTTCTCAAAAAAAGGTTGTGTTAATTTCCTGTCAAATGTAAATCTCCAAGGAGATCAAATATGTTCATATCATGAATTCCTAAGAACAGAGTTGTGTACACACCAACAGGAGGCAGGTGTCCACGAGGCAGAAGGTCCCAGAGCGCCCAATTCCAGCACTGCAGTGCACCACCACTGGTCCCTGGTCTGAATTCAGACAGCCCGACTCTCGCACTTTGAACAGGAAGTTGAGGAACGATGCAGGAGACTCTGGCACCCCAAAGTCGGGCCAGGTCGTGTAGTGAAAATGCAGAATCTCACGAGTCTCTTGAGTCTGCAGGGAAAGATCAGAAAACATGCAAAAGAAATTAAAAACTCATAACAAAGTGTCAATTTCAAACTAGACCTGTATGTAGGCGCCAATGATGTGATATTTATAACACCATGTTGTGCAAATTCCTCTTCTATAAATCGTCACAAGCCTGACGGTCTTTTATTTTTTACAAACTGTGACTAAACAGACACTCCTTTTAATCATTAGCATGGTGGCACCACAAGTTAGTAGATGTGACAATTAGGGCAGCATCAGAGATGAAGTGCTGTTTCACCAAGTGTGAAATAGAGACTCGCTGGAGTGCAAAAGAGGAAGTGTATTTCATTTGTTGCTCTCAGTTCTTGAATCTTACACAGAACAATAACCAATGCAAGAAAAATAAAAACAGGCTATGACCTACGTAAGGGCTATGGACACAGTAAAGGACCCTTGCACAGGGAGGGAGGGAGGGGGGGAGAGAGAGAGAGAGAGAGAGAGAGAGAGAGAAACCCAGACGACTAGAAGCAAAAGCAGCTCATTAGAAAGTCGACCCTTTATCACAGTTTCAAGTATTTATAGCACCTACAATTACCTAAACAAAAAAGAAAAACGTACAGTAAATCAGTGATGAAATCTAGTACAGTGGGCATGTAAAGTACTATAGACAAGCCCTGTGAATTTACAGCTTTATGTTAACTCTGGCCTCATTCTTCATTTCCACTTCACCATCAGGCTTGATTCATTCTTATTTTATTTTTTTTAAAGTTTCACTAATGATCTTAAGGATGCCTTGGGTATGCAAATTATTCCTTGAAAATTAAAATCCGACTATATTTATAAAGTTTAGAGATTTTTGGCTCCCAGTGTTTATGAAAACAAAATAGAAAAAGTCACTATTTGTATTCATTTTCACTTTGAAATTCATCATCACCTTTTCTTTACAGCAGTGCGTTTTTACCCAACCCTAAAAATTTTCAGGCTCACTGAAAGGGTGGAAAGAGAGCCTCGGGTTAAACGGTTATGAAGCAGACCGGCGGTTGCTGTTGCACTTTACTAAAAGACTTCAGTAGTGAACAGTTTTACGACCTAACTCATCAGGAACACAACTTACACACAGATTTTCCAGCTCCAGCTGACGGACTGTGTAATAAGATTTGATGTCTTCAGAGACGAAGGTGAGCTTGAAATTGGTGTCTTCAAAGAGGGCATCTCTCTCCTCTCTCTCTGGCCAGTATTGGGCACACTTAATCTAAAATGACATGAATGTATACATTACACACAGGGTAACAGACAGCAGTGAGGTTCAAAGGTATGACAATACTGTAACATTGTGAGGACTCAAACAGCTGCTTACAGAGCCTTTCTCTATGACTCGGTTCAGCATCACTACACCGCGGGTCCTCTGCTCCCACACCATTTCCCAGAAATGGCCACATGTACTTGGTAGGGGTCCCTAAAAAGGAAGCACAGAACATTTGTTATATAAAAGGCAGGAAATAATATTTTTAGTGTAACAGAACACCATAAAACAGTATCTATTTAAAGAGCTTTTCAAGGCATCTGATTATTATTTATTTTTAAGACATTTGGTCTTAAGCATAGCACGCTTGCCCTGAAATTTCCTATAGAGGGATACTGCAGTATGTTTACCCTCTGAGAAACTTCTTTGGATCAGAAATTAATCTAATCTACATTATAAACGTCTAAAATATAGACGTCATTTTTGAGTGCCGTTTGTAAGTATAGTTTGTATAAGCTTTGTAACACACAAAGCTTATACAAAATGTCTTGTAATACCTTTTGTCCTAATTGCACAGCTGGGAGAGGAAACATTATGATCAATCCTGTGAATTAACACTCCTCTGAATGAAAATTAATCACTAGATTAATCGATTCGGAAAATAATCGTTTTGCCCAGCCCTAGTCACCAGTTCATGGTCTGTCCGGCATTAGTACCAGCAGGGATGATCCCCAAGCCTTGCCCTGTGCTCTGACCTTGACAATTTGGGTCTTTACATTTGCCCATTTCCAACGTATAGACTATGAAACAGGCAGTCCATTTTCCAGCTTAATGTATTGTCATTGTTACAAAATAACCGACAATATTTTCTTCACAAAGTGGTCAAAAAGTTTTGCTTTCTCAGTGCGAGCAGGTATAAAGATGTTTTAAATGCGTTTGGCAACTGATTCAGCTTTATGTGTTTGTTTGTTTGTTTTTAAATCAGTCTCCAATAAGCTTTGTTTCTCTCTCTACGGTTACGAGCTGTGGGTAGTAGATAAAAAAAAAGCAGAAAGTCAACGCTCTAAAGGATGTCTGGGCTCAGCCTCAGAGAGAGTATAAAGAGAGCGGTTATGCAGGAGGGACTCGGAGTAGAGCCAGTGCTCCTCAGGCAACTGACCAGGAGTTCTCCTGGTGCTTCATAGGTGAGTTGTTCCAGGCACATCCTCCAGAGTGGAGAAGCCCCAGCAAACCTTTTAGAGATTGTGTGTCTTGGTTGGGAATACCTCAGTGTGTGCCCAGAACAAACTAATAACTTAGCAGATTCATTTTGGAAATGCTGCAGACAAGGACATAACATAAGGCGTAACTATAAATTACAAGACATTATGGTAAGGCCTCCAAACAGGAAACTAAATGATCTTATACAATCAGTTAATACGGACTTAAAGGTGTGGATTTTTCTGTCAGCGTCTCTCTGAATTTGAGGAAATATTGAATTTTCACTGCTGAATTTTTTCCACACTTACCTGAGTAAGGATATAGTTCCTCTGTGCCTCTTCTACTGTTATTAGGCTGGCATTGATGTAGTCATTTGTACCTAACTGCAGATGTATTCTGCTGTGATCAACTGAGAACAGAAAAAAAGAAAGAAATTTTGAAAATGTGCATATGACCTTTTTAAAAGAAAAAAATGCCACAACCCAACAGCGACTAGAAATGCAATTCTCAGACCAAAACAGCTGCAGAGAACACTTAACAAGCATCTTCATACAGACTAAAGACGTTTACTATTGTGAGATCATCTTTTTATGATTTCCAGCGAAAGAACATTTTAGGTTAAAGGTTAGCAGTATAAAAAGTTTCAGGTTCCTGATTTTCATATCTGGTAAAGGGGAATAAGAAAAACCTTGTTGGTATTTACGGTAACTGTTTGCAACCCAGTCTGAAAAAAAAAAAAGAATTTTTTTTTTTTGCATGGGTTATCGAGTGTGAAAAAGAGGAAACTCTGTAGTTCAGCATATTCTGTAGAACGTTCTTGGCAACCCGACTATCTGCTAAAGTTGAGATCTTGATGAGGCTTTCAGTTGTTGCACCATCTCCAGCAAATTTAGTTGGCAGGGTAGAAAGATTTTGAGAAGAGGTCAACGTGACCTGTGAGAAAATGATCACAAAAGGAAGCGCACTAGACACAAAGCTACCCGATATGTACCCAAAAAAGATCACATGGACATAATCAACCTTGCATATAAATTTTGCATATTTGCATTCTTTAAGTCACCAGCAAGAAGGAAACTTCCGGCGGTGAAAACACAGAAACTGCACATCCTCTAGAGGCCACTTGAGGTTGACTCTAAAAGTGAGTAATTCCCAATAGACTCCCCTGTTAAAACGCCCAAATTTACAGCATGAAAATATATATTTGCAACGTTTTGTAGGAAAGAAAGAAAGAAAAAAAAAGACAGAAAGAAAGACAGAAAAAAAAAAAAAATCAGGAAACTCAGTCACCTGGATAATTGAGTTAGCTTAGTCACTGCGTTGATTGACAAGTGTACTTACATGTAGCCGATGTATTCCTCCACTAACTGGAGTCACTGAGATTTTTAATGGATCATTTGACCAATAACTATTGTGAGTCACAAAGTTTGTGCTCCTTTTTGTTGAGTGTTTACTGCTACTGTATTAATTAGCAGGTGATGTGCATCTGTAATGCACCAGAACACTTGCTAGCACTACCCATAAACTCAGCCCTTCACCCCTTCAATCCATTTAAGGTCAACTCTGGCTCCCAAAAAACATCATAGCATTATGATGGTGACCAAAACTATAAGTGTAAAGCTTCAAAATTCAGCTTTTATCCGCATGCACCTTTATACTGTGTATGATCGCCAAACTGGCTGTAAAAATATATTTTAGATATACAGATTTATATACTAAAGTAACAGCACAAAATACAGCATACACTTTGTAAAAGTACCAAAATATTGATCTGGTTGCTCTGTCTCCTCTCTTTTTTGTTTCTGTGTTCACTTCTTGTTTTACCGTTTATTTCAGTGCTTAAAAAAAAGAAATTATACTAAAAGCATTGCTCAAAAAAAAGAAAAAAAAAAGAAGAAAGAAAAATAAAAGAGACCCTTTAATTTCCCAGATCTTCCACTGTGTAGCTTTGCCTACGTTTTTGAGACACTCGGTGATAAATTAGCTGGAAATACTATGCCACACCAGTTAGAGTGATGCAAGGTTGCGTCTATTGCGCAATACTGCCTTCACTAAATTTCAAACTGATATTACAGTGCTTGTACCTACTGAAACAGCAGCCAGCTTAGGTGTTTACATAATGCCGCACAATGCTGTGACTTCACCACAGATGTTTAAACATAAATAGGAGATTACAGACCCTCCAACACTGCGGGTAGAGCACCAAGCAAAGAGACCCACAGTGGCATTAACTTAACCTTCAAGTATTCAAATGAGGTCACATTATCACCCCAGATGTGTATTTATATGCCTTTGTGATATTTTCAATCAGAAAAATGTTCCTACCATGACATGACATTTGCTAATCTACAACTTTTCATGCTTTCTTACAGGAATAACCCCTTGGTGTGGCAAAGATAATGGAATGTAAAAAAAAAAAACCCCAACATGCTTTTTCCACTTCTACTCACTCACTTTAATGTTTTGCAATGAACCACAGTTCACAGATGTAGAGCAAGATTCAGAGATATCCTGAAGCACATGCGGTTTGACAACTGAGCAACCAGAGCTGGCAGGCAGGACACAAACAAATCTGCTACTTTCAGGGGCATTTGGACAATGTTTATATCGCAGTTACCCAAATGCTATATCCCCCGTGACCAACCTCTGTGTGCATGGTGCTAGTTTTAAGAGGCAGGTTACGTTTCGTGTAATGTATCCCTTCTACAGCAAGTTTGGCATAGATACCTGGCGTAACTGTGATGTTTAAAATCACTGAAAACATTTTAAAATATCTGCCTAGATAAATGAAACCAGTATACAAGTATATAATGAGGTCCTAAGTGGCCACACTTTATCATTTTATTGGCTAAAATAAATTATTCCCTCAACCCTCAAGGACTAAAGTAAGTGTTTCAGACACTGCAGTCCAGCACATTGAGGCAAGCAAAGACAAACTTACACGGGCTAACGTCTCTGTATCGATTCCGAGTCTTGTTTTCAGGTAATTTGGCAACTTTACAAGGGAATTCACTCGACTGCTGCCGAATCTCCTGTAACAGAATAGAAGGAGGAAAACAAGCATTAAAGCAGAGTTTTTTGGGGGTTAGCAAATTTCTAAAACCAAGGTTGGGTTCTTGCTAGGTGTGGTTAATGAAATTTTAATTTAAATGTCAATTCGGACTTCCAACCATTATGAAAAGATGAAATAACATTTTCATTGTTTTTATTGTTTCATGACATACATGTAGCAAGCCCAACTCTTTTGCTTTCACCCCTTCCTAAAAAGCTTAAACTCACTGTTTAGTTCAGCTGCAGCCAATTTAACAGCAAGAAAGCTAAATAGGGGGCGAAAAAGTCTATACACTAGGTGAACCTGTGGAAAGATTATTAATGGTGGACTGCAGCAGTTTCCATCTGTAGATCAAAGTCTGTCACCCTATCTGCTTTTGGCAATGCTGAACAGTTTGCTGTCAGTTTCAGCTCCTCTGTGGTTCACCTGAAGCTGCTTTAAAGGTTTCCCAAGACAGGCAAACTCTATTGCAGCCTTTCGCCCATCTGGACCCACTGACATCCTGCACCGGAAGCCATGGGCTTGTAAGGACCATCAGCTGGTCTGGCTTTATAATCCAAAGCCCTGCCCACTGAACTGTTTTTTTTTTTTTCCCAATTTATTTGAATTATGTAACAGTTAAAGAAGATTCCAGGTAACCCCCCCCAAAAAAACCTGGTTTTAAATTCAGCCACTGTGTAATGTTTGTAAAGTTAATAAATCATAGAGAGATTTGTCTCACTGACCAACCATTATTCATAACTTTTTTTCCCCACAGTTTTAGTTTATTCAATTTTCTTCAGCAAGGATTCATAACAAAGAAATGAGGGAGAAAACCAAAGTTCACAACAGGTCTGATCGCTTGATCATGACTGGATCATGAATAACAGTTAAGCTCCATTAAGAGCATTTCCTGGTTCAAAATGGGCCTTTGGGGTGATTACATGAAGTTGAAGTAACATGTAGAAAGAAGAAAAAGAAAAAAAACAGCTAAACAGTACACTTCATATCATAAATGAGGAAGTGAATGCCTTCAACATATTTGGTAGACCACAAATGTACAGAAAATAATGCGTTGGTAAAAAAAATTTTAACAGGATTTTTGCTAGTTCACAAAAAAATTCCAAAGGGGTACTTTTAATTTTAGGTTTTAGGATATGGTCTTAAAGAATTAAAATAGAAGCTGTGTGGTACATATGACAGACTACTGAGTCCTTTATGTCATAGTATATTGGGGAGAGGGGGATTCCTGGCTCAGAGCCGGTTTCAGTTGGGGGTTTTTTGGTCATTTGTTTTTTCTGTAATGTATTTTTTCTAAATTAACCCCACTGAAAACCATTAACAATGCATTTAAGCTTAAGTGAATCGAGCCCCACTGAACAAAAATTATTTTTATTTTTTTTATGGAAGGGTAAAACTACTTTAGGCACTACTTTGCCACTTTAGGAGGTGGCAAAGTTTGTACATTGAAGAAAGATTATGCCATTATTGTGATGCATTGCCATTTGAATTGTTACCTGTGTAATCTTACAGCTTATGTGTATCACGGTATAGGGAAGATACGATATTTTTGAGGTTTGTATCGCGATTTCAAGTGTGTTATACCTTTTTGTAATTTATTGCAAACATTTATAATAACTATAATCATCTGCTGATTAACAGCGGAACGCAAATGGCGCACGAAACTGAGAATAAATCATTAAAAATAAGTTAGTACGTCCAAAAACTGTATGACGTCAGTGAGCGTTGTGAGCTGCTGCCTTCATACCCGGGCAGACGCATCAATCATCGGATAACTCCGAGCAGGAAGAACAGGCACTGAACTAAACACCAACACACTGATATAGCCACAGAAACTATAGCTACCACCTCGGCGTACATAAGCTACACGTTGGCCTAACCAGCTTCAGCTACGGTTTGGTTTTTTTCAAACTTAATTTGCCAAGTGCTCTTACCTGATAAATGGCGTTCCAGCTGCCGTTTTCATCGATTTCCCGAAATTCAGCTTCCATCGCTGACAGTCCAGCTGCCACTCACTCTCTCGTTGTTTAGCCTCCCGATACCAACAACCAGAACTCCCCAAAGAGTAAGCAAATTTCAGTCAAACTATTTCTCACAGTAGCTGGCAACTGGTCTGCCGCTGTTTTGTAATTCTCAGTGCGGCTGCATAGATTACCGTCTCGGCCTGCTCTTAGCGGAAACGCGCTGCTAACTCCTCCTCCTGCTGTAGCCCGTCCTTGGGTGACAAAAAAAGAGAGCAGATTTTTTTTTTTAAGAAATAAAATTCATCCTGCGTTTCTCTATGTGTCACTTATGGTTTACAAGCCCCCGTCAGATCCGGATTTGTCACTTTGTTTGCGCGAGACGGCTATTTTACTATTCCTACAGCGGCAGTCGAGACCGACCAGCGGGCATGCGCGGAAGGCATCTTGTTTCTGGAGCGAAACGCGTCTGGGCGGTCTCCTCGGGGGACGCGCACGTACACTCACGTAATGGTCTGTTTACGTCCAATCTGTGGAGTCTCAGCTCTGCTGCTTCTACTGTGACCTGCTGCAATTTAGTCAACGGGATATTATAGCTGGATAAAAAAATCCCATCGGGATTTAATATGATGCCGTTCCGATATATGTGTTCTCACGGTGGCCGTGCATAGAGTGACCCGGCAGAGGTCGTCATGGAGTAGCTGTAGTTGAGGGGCTTTGTTTAGGTAGTGCGACTGGGAGCAAAGAACTGGGACAGGGGGACTTTGGTGCTACTAACGTTAGCTAGCTGAGCAACTTAGCTAGACGTTTATACTGCTGCGACAGGTATTATTATAAGTTGTTTTTTGTGTGTGTCGCTTCATGTGTTGTCTTCCTCTGGCCGGCAGCTCACTTCATATTGCTGTGTTTTCGTAGTTGTTATTGTCTAGCGTTGGCGTTAGCCGTCAGCTGTCGTTGGTTGCTGCTAGCTAATGTGTAGCTATAGTTATTGCCTCCCAGTGGTGGAAAAAGTATTCAGATCTTTTAACGGTAAGTTGTATTTGCAAGTCTATAGCGGAAAAATACTCCAAAAGTAAAAGTCTCGAAAGAAAGAAATCCACATATTGCTATTATTTGACTAGTATTATTAAATATGCTACATTTATTCATAGAAATAACTGATAATTTAAACCTTTCTACAAGAAGTACAGTGATGAGAAAAGTATTTGCCCCCTTTCTGAGTTCTTATTTTTTTCATTTTTGAAGTCATCAAAGAAAGTTTAAAATTAGCCAAAGATAATCCGAGTTAATACAAAATGCAGTGATGATGATGCAATGATTATTTCATTTATTCAGGGAGTAAACATATCCAAACCTACCCAGCCCTGTTCGAACAAAAGTAATTGCCCTCTACAACCTTGATAACTGGTTGTGCCACCCTTGGAAGGATGAACTGCAATCAATCCTTTGTGATAACTAGGAATGAGTCTTTCACATGTGGAGGAATTTTGGCCCACTTTTCTTTGCGGAATTATTTTCATAGAGCCACATTTGAAGGTTTTCGAGTATGTGCGGCCTCATACAAAGCATCTTAATCTGATTTCAGCCCAGAATCTGACTAGGCCAAATCTTTTTTCTTTTTTTGAGCTGTTAAGAGGTGGACTTGCTAATTAGCATTAGGATTAGGAGTCAACTTTATTGTCATTACAAATGTATAAATACAGGGTAACAAAATGCAGTTTGCATCTAATCAGAAGTGCAAGAGTAGTAAGTGTAATTGTAAGAGCAATTATATACAGATGTAGAGAGCAAATATACAGATGTACTACGGGCAAATGTACGGATATACTAATATATACAGATAAGGGTAGTATAAATGGTGGAATAGTTATGAACAGATTATGTTTTTCAGATCCTGTTGCATAAGTCAAGTTATGCACCAAGTCCCAAAGCCTTAGAAATTGATATCAGTGACTTTGGTTTTCATCTGCTCTGATCATGGAATGATGTGTTGGTTTTTGAGCCCTTTTGGCCTACTTTACTTTGTCAGGCAAGTTCTATTCTTGTGATTTCTTGATTCAACACGTCTGGCAGTAATCAGACCAAAGTGTGTGAAATTGAACTCAGATTTCCAAAAATGTAACCCCATTTTTGGAAGTTAATTCACGAACAAGGGTAAGAATTCCATTTTTAAACAGGACCAGGCAGGATTGGATAGCTTTTCCCCCCCTTAATAAATGAAGTCATTGTTTGCAAGAAATAAATCAAGAAGTCGGGCAAATACAGCACTATAAATACTGAAGTGCTTCTATGATATTCAGTATTTTCTCTCCATTGCTGTCCTATAGGCAGAATAAATTATTCTATTTCTTGTCCTAGCCAAGAAAAAAATAGTAGAAATACTATACAATACAAAGTGTATTTATATATATATATATATATATATAATGTAAACGTTAATACAAAGTGTTTTTCATGTACATTTTCATTAGCAGTTGTTTTTTTGTTTTGATAAAATGTTGTGAAAAGGGTGTAAAATAGTGACAAAAATCTGTTGTCGTTTCCTACAAAGTGTCACAAACTGATCTTGTGAAAGGCCAGCAATTCAACCGAACTGACAAATTATTGACAGACACACACACTGACTAGCTGCGTGATTTGTTTGTACAGTATATAAAAATGTGACCTTGTGGAGTGCTATTATGCTTACCGCAGAATACCTTTCTTCCCAAAGGATGTTCTCAACATAGACTCTATTTTCTTTTTTCTAGATTCATTTAGTAGTTTGAGATCCGTAAGGGATTCTCACAGCAGCATGGCTCCCAAAGACATCATGACCAATTCCCATGCCAAATCCATCCTCAATGCAATGAACTCACTTCGCAAGAGCAACACACTCTGCGACATCACTCTGAGGGTGGAGAACACTGATTTTCCTGCTCACCGAATCGTCCTGGCTGCCTGCAGTGACTATTTTTGTGCCATGTTCACTAGCGAGGTAATAATGTTTGAAAAATAGATGCCCCAATTACATTCCTGATGCACTCTTTTTTGGGGGGTTGGTGGGCCTTTCTGGGTGTCTTAAGGTGGTGTTACATTTGCCTAAAATGCAGAATGATCTTCACACGTAATCCCTCAAATAAATGTGTTGTTGTGCCTCTGTAGCTTGCAGAAAAGGGGAAGTCTTTTGTCGACATTCAGGGGCTCACAGCGTCCACTATGGAGATTTTGTTGGACTTTGTCTACACAGAGACTGTGCTCGTCACAGTGGAGAACGTACAGGAGCTGCTCCCTGCAGCATGTTTGCTACAGCTCAAAGGTAAGTTCAGAGCTTTACCTTGACTTCAAAAGTTTCTAATAATTGTCTCTGGTTTTGAAATTGTGTTCAGAAGCTTCTGTGTTTGTGAGCTTTTATAACTTTGTTTGACATGTTAATATAACATAATTATGTCTGTTTACCACAGTCTGCTGATAAGAATTAGTGTGTATGGGTAAATGTGGCATATTTACAGTGTCCATGTTAATTAAAGTGCAGTGTTATGATTAAAGAAAATAAACATAATGATTAAAGTGTTTGCTTAAGCCATCGTTTCTCATGATTGTAACCCCAGATCTTGAAACGTCTTATTCAATTTCTTTAAACATTTGTTGTACCAGGTATTAAAAAGTTCTGTTGCCTCTTGCAGGCAGTAATGTATAGTTATAGCATGATTTAAGTGAGTTTATGTGCAGCTGGTAGAATAAACTGGGTTGTTGTAGCGTTGGATTTTGGAGTTTTAGTAAGCAAGCCTGTTGAAATAAGTCACTTTTGCAAACGTTAGTAACCAGGAAACTCATCCAGTTACAGATTTAAAAGGATCATCTTTAATTCAACACAATATGGGGACCACAGCAATAATTTAGATTAACATTAAATACCAAGTTTTTAATGTTATTGTGCAGTACTCATATAGTGAATAGCGTGCTCCCGGACCTACAGCCAAGAAAGCAGTCAGGAAAGCTGTGTGCACATCTGTGTGAATGAACGCACTTGTATACAAAAGGTTTCTCCATGTAACGACCTGTTAGCATGTGTGAGGGGCCATAGCCCCGTCCCTCAGGGCATGAAGTAGGCATGGAGGAGATCCAGGTCCCAGACAACCAGAGGTCCCCAGAGCGCGAGAGTCCCAGGAGGACACCCAAGGGCCAAAGTGAATGTAATGAAAAAACTGTTAATGAGAAAACCACGAAAAGTACGTGTCGGACGGAACCGGGAGTAGCACTACAGGCTTTGGCGGCATGAGATGCACCTATGTACCAACTTTGGTCGCAATCCGTGCAGCCGTATGGAAATGCATAGCCGGACAGACAAGCAGACAAACAGACATCCTCTTTTATATATATAGATAAACTGAATTATGAACTTTAAATTGATCACTTCTTTCTTAACTAGCCCACTCAGAAATGGTAACAGTATGAAATGGTAATAAGAACATTCATTCTTTTCAATAGGACTTGAGTGATGCATATATTGTTGTTGGGGCCCCAGTGTGTGAAACACACTAGGCTATAGATTATTTACAGATTTATTTGCATGTGCTGCTGTTGCTTGCCACACAACACTGCACTAAAGTTAATGAAATTTCTGGAGAAGATTAGCAGACAGCTCCGAATAGCCTCCAGCCTCCTTAGTAAAAGGTCTGAGCAACACTGCCATTAGGGTTACTCGTTTTTCATCCATTTGTAGACTAAAAACTCCTCTCAGGAAAACTGTAATTGTGGCCTCATCAATTGCTGCCACTATAAACTAATTGCAAACATCCAGATATGATTATGCATCTATGCATCTCAACAGTAAGCACCACTTTTGACATAATGGTCCATCTCCCCAAAGAACAGTCTGATTATACTGGCTTTTTGCTCTTTAAGTTGGCTCAATCACAGCATCAGCAGATCAGCACTTGCTTATTGTTGAGAGTGCAGAGATGGTGACTTTCTGTGAGCTTTACTAGTTTGCCAGTCACATTTCCAAAGTGCAGTTATGAGCTTTAATATAATCGTTAACCAGTAATTGTGCTGGATGGTGCTATAGGCCGTTAATCTATTTTTATACTTATCTAACTTTTACCTCATGTTACATCATGTCTCAACTTGAGCTGATACAAACAAGGACTGAGTCTTACATGATATACTTTAAGTAAGTTTTATGTGTTCAATCTACTTCTCGTTGAAGCTTTATTTCTCTGAAAATCACTAAATAGATACTGAAGGGTAAAACTATGCTGATGGAAGGTAACATAGTTTGTTACTGACCAGGTGCTAGGTGTTACAACTCCATAGCAACATTGCCTGCATAGACAAAACAAGGTTTGTTTTGGTCAGCCATGAGATGAAGAATGGTGCTGTCAATTGCTATCAGTCCAGTGGTGATCAGACCTCACGTGTAGCCAAAGCTGAATGCAGGGCACTGTCACTTCTGATTCATCACCAGGACCCCACAAAAAGATTTCAGATTTCGGTTTCTACACAGTGTTAATTTGTTCCCAAGAGAAACAGAGCCTCACTGTCAACAATGCTGGGTGAATGTTGGCAGCAATGTCCCAGCAGAACTGCTGAACTTGTCTTCTTATTATGCTAATACAAGAACTTCTTATTCTTGTTGTTAAGCCCAGGTCTTCTTCTTCCTTTAGAGCCACATTCTAGTCTAGTTTGCCTAGTTCAAATTAATGGATCAGCGTAGATCTTTTCTCAAAGGTGAGAGTTTCCCCCAAATGGTCATTGATGAGTAACGACTACAGCCCCAAATATGTGGAAATAATAATGTTACTGATAAATACTATTATTGATATTAGCGTGTAATGAGAGATGGGCACCGGTGAGCCGTCGGACAAATAATCAGAGGTGGAGTGTTTGGGGTTTGTCTCCTGAGTCTTAAACAATATTTAAATAGCATTTTCAAAAACCACATGCTGAAAGTTGTCTTCTTATGAATGTTACTGATTTTAATTCAGTTTTGAAAGTGTCTGGTCTTCGAAATTACAAATGCACACACGGGAACGGGGGCTTTTGCATCTCATTGCAAGAGGCAGGTGGTTCTTGTCTCCATCTGTTTCAGCAAACAGGGTCAGTACTTCGGGTAATGATGACAAGACCACTATAATAAGGCATGAAAACTGACAAGCAGGAAGTCTTGTCAGCTCAGTTTGACTAACGACAGCAGCATTGGTGTACTGATCTCTAAAAGAAAAAGTGCCGTAGATAAAAAAGCAGCTAAACCTCTATTTGATTAAATGTTTGGGATTTATTTGTTTTCAGCTTAAAGTCCTCTGCGTAATTTTGTAGTTCAAGAATTAAAGCTCTACAAGCTGTGCTTTGGTATTTCATAGCATAGCTGTTATAAACTCAGCCAGTCTTTATAAGAAAGTTCTGCTCCATTGAAAACTTCAGTGTGCAGCTCAATGACATTTGCTGATATTTTTGGACTGGCTAGGCCCTTTGTTCTCTTTTGTTCCCTTTTTCTCTCTCCAGAATAGTTGTGATGTCTGCAACAAAGAGAATTAAATATGAGTGACATGTTGGCCAAATATGAAGAGAACATAGTGGGACAAAGAAATGCCATACAACCCATTAATTAAATTACCATAAAGCTCGTTGAGTTCCTGCAGTATTTGGTTTCAATAGTTTCTCTTTTTACCTCTTCAATAACTGAATCTGCTTTTACGTTCAACTGGGTTTATTAGGGAGGAGTGGGAATGCTCAGAACATACAGATAAGTAAAAAAGAAAAGAAAAGAAATCTCATTTATAAACACTTCTTCTTGAAAACTGGTGGATTTGTAAACTTGTGCCAGGATTAAGTCTGTTTGTGCTCACAGTAGATTGGCAATCTGGTTTCAAAGTAGACCTTGAGGAGGAAAGCGTTCATTTTTATAACGGCTCTGAGACCAGTTTTAAAGAAGGACATGCTTCTGTCATAGCTTTTCAGCTTTCTGTGTTGTTGATTTCTCGTCTTTTCTTCCTTCACTGCTGTCATTAGATTTCAATCATTGGTTGCCTTTGTTGCATAAATAAACCTAACACATTTTCTCCTCTGTCATGAGAAAAAAAAGCAAAGATATTCATCAATATGTTTTTGCTTTACTTATTTGGTCTCCAAGCACAATTAGTTTGCATGGTTTTGTTTTCAATATTACACCCGGCAACTCATAATGGTGATGAATGTAGTAGATCATTTATTTTTATGTTATACATTCATTGTTGCTGCCAACATGTTAGCTGTTTTCATCTTTTTCAGTTTGCTTGTTTAAGGTTTCCAACTTACATTCATCCAAATGTTTTTGCTAGACAAACTACAACGATATAGCATCACTAGAATTGCAATATGAAGCTAGAGTCATTGTAAAAGGACGGTACACCATCTATAAAGTCTAAAGTTTTACTTATCAGGACATAAAGAATTCATATGGTTCTTAGCAGGTCTTCAAATGAGGTGGGTAAACCCTTAGATAAATTATAGAATGTGACATATTATGTCGTGTCATTATTTATTTAACTGAAATTAGGCCAAAATGCAGAAGCACTGTGTGAAAAATATAGTACATTCTTACTGCTTTCATACGGATTAAGAGGGTAAGCATTAGCCAGATGCTGCTCGTCAAATGTACGTGATTAATTGATTATCAGCAAGCATGGGCATCTCTATAAAGGCAGTTTTGGCAGTTAGCTGTTCTGGAGCTCAGTTTGTGTTAACACAATGCTAACGGGGAGAGACAGCATCAATCATCTTAGAGAAGCTCTTTCTGCTACCCATCAGTCTGGGAAGGGTTATAAGGACATTTTCCAACAATTTGAAGTCCATCATTCTACTCCTGAGAAAGATTATAAGTGGAAATCAATCAGGACAGTTTCTAATCTTCTCAGAAGTGCATGTTCCAGCAAACGTGCCCCCAAGATCAAATTTTGAAACGCTCAGAAAGGTTGGAAAAAACCCAAGAGTTACATCTCCTACTCTGCAAGCCTCAGCAAACAGGTTAAATGTTAAGGAAAAGATTGTTTTGCCAGGAGAAAGCCTGTTCTCTCTCAAAAGAATATGGCAGCATGGTTTTGGTTTACAAATTTGCAAACCTAAGCCTAAGTAGCTTTGTGTTGAACAAAACACAAATCGGCATAGATGAGATTAAAGTGGAGATGTTTGACGATAATGCATAGCACATATCAGCACACACTTTTAACCCATTACCCACACATTACCTGTAATGTAACTTACCCATTTATGTATTCATTTCATACTGATAGTGGCTAGCTTAGCTTCAACCAGCAATGAGTATAAAATAGTAACTCGGTACAATAAAATATTTTTTAAATCCTTTTTAGGCCTTAATGTCGCTTACATTAAAACTTACAGTCTTCAACCCAAATTAATATTAACATTGAGTTTTTTTGGTTCACAGGAAGTGTTAATGAATTGATTTTAACAATTTTATATTTCCTATTTTACTTACTTATAAACAACGGAGTATTTGGGCCACATTAAGAAAATAATATATTGTTAATCATTTTGACAATAAAGTCAAAATTTTAAGAATTAAGTAGAAATACTAATTTGAGAAAAAAGTTGAAATGTGGGGATTACCATTGTTGTCGTGCCAAACTGTGAAGGCTATTCTACAAAATACCTTGTTTAGATGAGTTGGTGAAAAAAATTAATGAGCCATCTCGTGATAAAACACACGTCCTCTTTGCACGAGGCTGGAACCATCGATAACTTTGAATCTGTCCATTACAAGCCATTCCCTGTGGTGCAGATCAACTATTCCACATTTGTGTGTTTTTCAATCTGACCAGACGCCGATCTTTTCACAGTCCTTATACTGATGATCACACTGTTTATGTTCTAAAAGAGAAATCATTTCCTTCCTTGTTACTAAAACCGATTCTGAAGTACGATTTCACTAACTCAGAGTGTAAAGCAGCCGTGCCAGTTTGTCTGTAATTTCCACATTTCATCTTTTTTCTCAAAATAGTATTTCAAATTTTTTTTTCTAAATAGAATTACGACTTTATTCTCAAAATGGTCTGTGATATTTTTTTCTTAGTATGGCCTTGATTCTCCTTCGCACCTTATATAGTCACTTTATTTCTACAAATAATGTTGAACATTGACGGAAATGTTGAACAGAGTAGTTTTGATGATTATTTTGTTTGCCGCTATTTTAATTTCTGAAAGAAAGAAAAATTTAATAACTTGAATAACTACATTTATTGTTGGCAGCAAAAAGGCTCCCTAGGAAGTGCAGCACTGATTTTAAAATGTCCTTTTTTTTTTTCTTTCGTCTTTGTTTTTTGCTGTGCTTTGTCAGAGGAAATCAGTTGTTTCAGTCATTGTCCAGTCTTTTGCCAAAGATATTATTACCAATAATGTGAGACGGTTGCACATCTATCTTTGGCATTGTAATTATTTATTAATTTAGTTTGGAGCATCAGCCAGTTGCAGACAGACACAAATGTGGGAAAAGTTAGACAACTCACAGCTTTATAGCAGCAGAGTAATAAATCAAGCAACCATCAAAACAGCACCAACTCACATCTAATGAATCACCGCTGGAAGATTTCCTAATCGCAGTGTAACAGAATACAGCGTGCAATAATGATAAATGGCTTTTCTACAGTAAGGATTTTTGTTTTGATTCACAGTCAGTATATTGTAGCATTATTCATTTTGGCACCAGAGCCAAGCAATATAGAAAGGCGCTCTTCTAACACATCAGAATTGCATGCTTTACACTATACTATTTTCATACGTAGCACTACTCTGCCTCATTTTCCCTTCTTGGTGGTAGATGATTGTTTTTTACTCTAAAGACCTGTTTTAACTTGAGAGCCTGACAGTTCTGTGTCGTGCTCTTAAAATTGCCTTTCTGTTTGAGCAGCGTGTCATAAAGACTTAAGAGGACTTTCAGCAATGCTTTAAAATGGAATTGGTATAAAAATAGATCCAAAGATTTGGTTGGTTGTCAGGTCGTTTGTTGCACCTTGATATTAATCTCTTTAAAATATTAAAGCGTGTGTATTTTATATCGTCACAATATCACTCCTTTTTATATTTAAAAAAAAACCAACTGGCTAGTACCGATCTTTCAACTTGCTCCATTTTATCATGTGGAGTGAGTTGGGGTGGCTGCAGCTCAGGTGGTAGAGCGGGTCACCTCCTCACCGGAAGGTCGGTGGTGCTCCTCCAGTCTACATGCCAAATATCCTTGGGCAAGATACTAACCTCATGTTTGCCTACTGGTGATGGTCAGAGGGCCCGGTGGCGCCTGTGTCCGGCAGCCTCGCCTCTGTCAGTTGAATCAGGTGAATGACTGAATGTAGTGTAAAGCGCTTTGGGGTCCTTAGGGACTAAGAAAAGCGCTATACAAATGCAGGCCATTTTACCATTTAATGTTAAATCAAGTTGATGTTTGAGGCACTTATTTTGATTTAACAGTCATTCTAGTTTATTGCTTAGACTTCATCATTTGGATAAGAGACAGCAAAAGCGTTATTCAAATGATAAGGCACCAAGTAAAGCAAAGGATGTAATATAAAGCACAGACAGTACTTCTTCCAACACGAGCCAAGACTTTCTGAAACATGACCAACATGGAACACTCGGAGACAGAATTGTTGGAGACAGTTTTAGCTGCAATCCCAAAGCTTGATCCCCACAGAATGAAACATTTTTGGCTTCTTCTAAAGACGAGAAGTTCCCATTCCAGGATCAATGTACCATTAGAGAAAAGAACACAGGCTCCACAGTGCTTGATATTCTTTTTCATGTCTTCTACGCAGAGGTGGGAAGTAATGATGTACAAATAGTTTGTTAATGTACTTTTCAGGCATCTCTTTACTTGAATATTTTGAATATACTTGGCAAACTGTGTACATCTTGTTGAATTCAGTTGTGTAAATACACAAAGAGCAGCAGGTCAGCTGATCACAGCCTGTACACAAAGAAAATCAGCCGAAGCTCAGAGTTGTGATTCTTTTCCCCATTCAGAGCCACTCCACAGATCTTAGGGTTCTCTCACCTGCTGAATCCCACAGTAACACCTGACTGTGCTCATTTTACTGTTTAGATGTGGAGGCAAAGTCACCCTTTTACTTTCTTACTTTGAGTACTTTTCACAGCCTGTACTTTGTCCACTTTTTCGTGAGTAAAAAAGTTGCTTCAGTACTTCTGCACGTTTTACTGAGTATTTTTTCAACACAGGTATCTGTACTTCTGCTTAAGTGAAGAAAGACTGTACTTTTGCACCTTTGCTCCTACGTAAGAGTTAGTCACAGAAGACTGGAATGACTGTAGAAGTTAAAATGACCTTATCAACGGTGCTCACTGTACCTTACAATACATGCTGATAGAACCTGATTAATTGGATAATTGCATCCTAAGGAAATGTAAACAACACTGTCTGATAATCACTGACCTAAAGAGTAAAAATATCACCATTGAATCTCATGATGTACAAAGTAATCCTCTTCAGCTTGTAGTGGATAGTTTTTTCCTGTTTGTTTCTTTTTTTTTGTTGTATTTATGTTTAAAATACTCAACATACATACTCTGTGATTTTCTACTTTTTTTGTATTTTTGATCTACTCCCTTTGTTCTCAAAAATGGCTTTTTCACGAGCTGCCAGCGTAGAGCTGATCATCAACACTAAACCATCAAATCTGCCTTTTGGAGTCGGTGTTATAATTAGTCCTCTATAAATAGAGGTGAATTATGAAGTCTCTACCTGACTTAATTGGGGCCAAACTCAGGCGGTAATATAAAGAATCTAAGTTGTTATTGTCCACATAATGAATATTAAGAATTGTGCTTTGAGTCTCAGACTACAAAGTCTAACTAGCATTTTTCTGAAGATTTCTTGCAAATTCGCACGTTTCACTAACACCTCTGCTGATGTAAGTCTGCTTATGTTCACATCAGCGTGCTTATCTTTATGTTCATTGTGCAGTTTATTTTGCCCTCTGGATGTTTGGAGAACATCTTGTGACTGACTTGAGTGGGAAGCCAGAAATACAAAACAGGCTTGATGAACAGACACTCAGCGGCTTTTTTTTTTTTTTTTAAATTTGAATTAAATATTTTTCAAA
>VURO01005308.1:4985-15225 GCA_015108175.1 Pelvicachromis taeniatus | reverse complement strand
CAGTATGTCTGATACAAAAGAGAAAGTGCAAACTATCAGGACAGAGTTTTGGTATGATTGTGTAACTGTGTCATCATGCTTATGTACATCTGGATAATGACACAAACTAGTGTGTGGCGCTTCAAGTTGAATAAAAAGAAATGACTTTTGTTTATGACACCAATAACTACACTCTAAATATTAGTTATATTTAATATTATATTATATTTGTGTATAACACATTGACAGTTTAAACAAATATGGAGGGAGTTGTGATGTGAATGTGCTTGTGACTTTATAACAGTGCCTATGACACTAAGGAGAAGTTTTCTTTTCTTCTTTTATTCAAAAATAGCAGCTTTTCCACAGTGCTGGGCTTAAGACGGTTCCTCTTTTTTGAGAGGATTTCTCCTGCTTTTGAAAATACCATTTCACAGGGCACAGTTGAAGCTGCTTCCATAGAAGAAGAAATGCTCAAGTAACTATGTAACACGTACTTAATCCAATTCCACAACACTGTTGTGATGGGGAAATCAGCTGTGTTTTGCTGCCTGTTTTATTTCGAATCTGGCGCGAACCGGTGAGCCAGTTCCTGAATCAGTCACATGGTACGGACTGCCCGCGAGGCCTCGAACGTCACTGCATACGTAATCAAAGCGAGCCTCGATACGCGCTTCACAAAAACTCCCCCGAGATTACCCGACACACGGTTCGAAGCTTCGACACACAGGAACCTTCACTAGTAGAAGCCACTGAACACACAGCATCCTTGATGTTTTCATGACTTTATAGTCACCAACTGATCACAAAAGCCCCCAAAATGTCAAATTAAAGTTCAGCATCATCCGGGAATGTTATGAGTAACCATTTGATTTGCTTTCGGGTAAATGCTTTGGGGAAACACCTCTTCATGTGGGACCGTTGGCTCTACTTCATGATCCTTTTCATAACTTAGTCATGGACAAAACTTACGAACACAGAAACACCTCAGTGTGGATCAAAGACCCAACACGTTATAGAAATATTTAAACTAATTTGTCTTATGGCTGGCTAACTTCCTGTAGTCACTGATGATGGCATGGCAGACCCACAGAGAGCAAGGCTTGAAAGTGGACATTGAGACGTGCTGGTAGAAATAGTTTGTGAGCTTCGGACAAGTCTAGGATAGAGGTTTTCCTTTTGTTCCCAGGTTTTGTGCAAATCTGAGATATCTGCCTGCTTTTTTTAAACAGTTCACTCATGTAACCAAGACAAAGTTATTCAGTCACAAAATAAAAAGATGGTTTTGTTTTGGTGGTGACTCGGTTCCAATTATGAACGGGAAGCTCACCCCCAGATGGCCCTGACCGCAGAGATGCGGACAGAGGGCGGTTGGCTGTCATGGAGGCCGCTGACTGTGGCCTGGAGAAACTGCTGGATGAGCTCGGGAGACATGGCTGCAGTGAAGCGACTGGCCGCCCACAGAGCACGGCCGAGAAGGAAGGGAGACGCCGCTGGGAAAGAAAAAACACAAGCAAGACGAGGTGAGGAAACATAAAGGGCGAAGTAACCAGTTTCATGTTTCATTACAATTTGACAGCTCAAAAACTTGTTAAAATGTCTCAAATATTAAAATGGAGTCTTTTTATAGTTTGTGGGGGGAATTTTACGCCTTGTTAGACCATTCGAGGTCAGAGATACAACAAAGGACTCAAAGTTAGTTCTCGTCAAAAGTTCCACGCTCTTGTAGACAAAAATTCAGGAGCTTTGTTCCCGTTCTTCTGCTGACCGGACTCACCTGCCAAGTTGAGATCAGCGAGGATAACGCCGGCCAAAAAACCATGCATGTCAAACTGGATCCGGCCATTTTTCACGTTCTCTGTGATGATGGTCTTGACTGAGCCGAGGGCCAACATACAGGCCTCGTGGATCTTCCACCTGATTTAAAATAAAAGCAACATAAGGAACAGAAAGTGAAAACAAAGAAAGCCAGATTAGGAGGGAGCGTGGCTGTGACCGAGTCTCCCCTCACCAGTGCTCATTGCCACCATTTTTAGCCTGCTCTGCCTCCTGGAGGTGTCTGGTTGCAGCTGCTGCCAGCGCTGCTGCACTCTCATTCTGAAACTCTGCAGCGACAGCCTGCAAACAGAGGTCAAAGGTTACCGTCGTGAGCAAGTACAACTATGACACCATAATAAACATCTGGATGTGTTTGACCCTATTTGCCTGCACAGAACTAACCTCCTCTATCACAACACTGCATGAAACACACACACAGTGTGTAGTGAAAAACAAAAACAAAACTGTTTCCATTTTTTTCACCGCTTTAAAATCTGCCTCCAGCGTCTGTGGAGGTTGTGTGCGCGCAGGAGAAGAAAAAGCAGAGCCAAGAGGATTGTTTCTCTCAGTCCGAATACAGCTGCCTGGCAGACACGGACATCCTCACGTTCACTGCTTTACAACCTCAGATAAATTCAAATTCTTGCAGTTCTTTTCATTATTATTTATAGAAAATTGAAAAGTTGTAAGATAAAACCTGCAAACTTATTGGAACTGGAAAGACTCAAGTCAGTCAAACTAAACTAAATCAAGGAGACGTGTTAAATGACAAAAAAGTGCCTCGCTGTTTTTAAAGAAGCTGTCATCTGTCAGCCAATTAAATAACAACCCTGATACCTGACACCTTTATCCAATAAGACTGCTTTCCCTAAGCAGTGACACTGAGCAGTGATCAGGTTTTGGTTTTGGTTTTTCTCTCACCAGCAGGAGATCCTGAGCAGAGATCCTGACGGAGTAGGAGAAGGTGTCATCATCCTCGTCCTCCACAAACTGCTGCGGGTTAGCTGTCCACACTTTGATCTGAAGAGAAACAACACAAATATTCTCACACTGTGTTTTTCACTTCCAACTATGCATGCACCTTCTACCAGACGTTGCAGTTGTTTCTCACCTGGTCCTCAGTGATCTGCATGTACAGGATGATGTAATAGATGAGTTCAGGCAGCGCCTTCTTCACCGTGCTCTTAAACTTGTTGTTCTCCAGCAGCGTGTGGACAAACTCGAAGATGCTGAACACCAAATTCTCAAAGCCCAAAACCTCACCTGCAAAAAAACAACCAAATAAATAAATAAGGGGATGACAATATTAATAACCGTGTCTAACAAAGACTTTAATTCTGCTCACCGTCTGAGTCTACTGGGTCGTCCACTTCCTCTGTGTAGTTGACTTCTGTTCTCACATAAGTGAACATCTGGTTAAGGATCAAAGCACTCACAAAAACAACATTTTTCTGTCATTAATGGCTGTAAATGTAATTATTTACAGCCTTCACAAAGACAGCTTGTTTGTGAAGTCCATTACCTTTTTCACACCCCACAGCTTCTTTAACTATGTTAAAGGAGGTTTTGATCCTGCTGAGTAAGCAGGTGATTTCCATACATTAGAAACTGAGACAGTGATGTGGATTAGTGGTTTAGAGAAACTGTTAAGTAAACGAAAGATCACAAGCCACAGTAAATGTCCCGTCTGTCTGCAAGATGACCAAAAGGAAGTCAAACCTCGAGGGTAAGAAGTGTACTTTTCAAACGCACGCTGGCAGCGGGGAAACGGCTAATACACAGATGACATTGCAAAGGATATAAAGCTGCGCTTTCAGTCAGTGTATTCCACACAATGGGTAATATCTGCTGCATGGAGGACACCATGGGTTTGGGGAAGTTCTTTACCAATGCTGTCACTGCCTATGAAACAAATAAGCAAAGAAAACAAGGATTTGAAAGTAGCTAAAGACAAAAAGAAAACTAAAAGACTGACTTAACATTTGCAGAT
This sequence comes from Pelvicachromis taeniatus, assembly GCA_015108175.1. NCBI lineage: Eukaryota > Metazoa > Chordata > Actinopteri > Cichliformes > Cichlidae > Pelvicachromis > Pelvicachromis taeniatus. The sequence goes on along the minus strand of VURO01005308.1, from coordinate 11,438 downwards.
GTTAATCAGTCCTACAAAAGGGTCCAATTGAGTTTCTCACCTTGAGGACTTCCATTTTGAGGCCGCTATCAGATGTGGGCCCATCGGGCATCTGCAGGGCTTGGACAAATGCTTCAGTGAACTGCTGCACCACAGGGAATATCAGCGCTTTGGCTGCACCCTACACAGGTCAGTAAGAACGGCTATTAAAAACACAGCAACAGCGACTCAGGACTATACCTTCCTCTTGCAGATATAAAGGTGATGCATGAGTAGAAGCCTTTTTGAAAGACCATCAACTCAAAACTGACCTTTGCTGACCCCGCCTCACCTTTTCAAGCTCTTCAATAGCACAGATCAGGTTGGCACAGGTGGTGAATATCTCCACTGCTCTGGAGCGAGTACGAATACTGTAAACCTGCAACGGTGAAAACAGTTCAGGGAGGCGATTCATGTAAATGCAATGCACAATCATTACTGTCAGTCCCAGAAAACTGGACCGTTCAGACTGACAGCAGCAAAATGTGTGCCTGCATCCATAGAGGCTTGACACTGATAAAGATAAGGAGCTCATAAGGAGATATAGGAGTACCTCTGCCATGGTAAAGATCTTATACATCTCTGGTAAGATGACTGGAGCCACCAGCGGCATCTGGGTGTCTGTCACCTCTCGAGTAAACTCTGCACACAAAAAAGTTGTAAACAAAAGACTTTGAAAACAAGAAATGCATAAAGCTAATCTTCAAGAACTTAGCTGTAGTCTAAGCTAAAAAAACAAAAAAAACAACCTGAGATCACAGTCACTTTAACCTTTGACCTCCAAAACAGATTAAATGTTTGTGCAACCGTTAAAATCCCCTGAGGAGAAAAAGACTGTGCTATTTATATGTTACTACATACCTGTGAGCACCCTCATGGCCCCGTGCACAGCATTAACATCTCCGCTGACCAGCATCTCCATCAGGAGGGTGAAGAGCTGCGGCCACGCCTCAGGCCAATCCCAGTGGGCTATGGCCGACACGGCGTACGCAACACTGGAGCGGACTTTGCTGATGGACTCCCGCAGACCGCTGGGCAGCAGCTCCCTGATGGCGGCTTTCGCCTGGAGGGGAACAACAGGAGTCCGACTTGCTTTGGCTTCAATGGTTTAACAGGGGTGTAGAGTTGGGTAACCTGCTCCTACCCTCCCTCACTCTGACCACTGAAGATACCTTACTAATATTCAGACATAGGCCACTTTTACAATCCTTACATCCTTCCTTGAGACAAGGATGATACCAAAGCCTGTTCTTAAAAAGGGCAAATATTAACCACTGCAGGATTTATAAGCATTGTTGTTACTTCTTCTCAATAATGGATAAGTTATTATACAGCCACCACTTAGATACTACAGCACCATGCAGCCCAAAGGCAGAGTCCCTTCTGTAAGTAACAATAGCTTCACACCCCTCAATAATGATGAATCATCCTTTTCCCATTGCACTGTTAGAACAATACTAGCCAGGTAATGAACAGTGCCTGGAGCATAGCGTTTTTGGTTTTTAATACATCTGAAAATAGGCCTAATAGGCCCTGGTGGAACTTAATTATAAATCTGCAACATAATTTAAAGTGTTTGAGATGTCTCAACACGTCTCCTCATATTGAGGATGAAGCGGGGCTTACCTGATCTGTGGTTTCAGGAGGCCTGAACTTCTCTGACTGGGAACACCAGTGAGTCTCCACATACTGTTTCAGGATGACGGACGCCAACTGCAAACACAGCCAACCGCACAAACAAGAAAATGGCGTTATGATGAGGAACACCCGAAAAAGTGGTGTTTGTTGTAAATGTTCATTTTTTTCTTTTTCAGTTTCTGTCCTGCTCACCTGACGAATGGCAAGTGCTCCCTGAGGGTCGACTGTGAGTTCTGCCAGGTGGACGCCAAACTCTGCAATGTGAACAAATCAACAAGGAGGACAGGATATAAATACACAACTAAATCCATGTCAGCTCACTCAAAGCATGAAGAATACAGAAAAAGAGCCAAATATGGGAATATAAATAATAAATAAATACTGAATTTATAAATAAATTAGGTTTTTGCTAATCATATACATTTCCATTATTAGGAAATGTATATGACTTCCATTATGGCTTTAAAGAGTCTGGCAAAATATGAAAATATGCCTCCATCATAAGCAACAGGATAACAAGGGGTCAGTGTGTGACATTAAGTAAGTGAGACACACCATACAGGCAAAGGAAAAAAAAACACAAGCAGAGCATGGTTTAGTCTGAACCTGGCATGCAGGGTGCCAAAGACATCAGGGTGACATCAGGCGCCAGAAGACAATGTTAGTGCTGACAATCCCATAGTGCAGCTGCCTTAGAGCGGGGCCAGCGAAAAGGGTCGGCTCGCTGCGATGCTGCAGCACAGCCGACATCAGTGCGCACAATTAGCCTTTCACCAGCAGCACGAGGACTGCAGGACAAACAATGGGAGGTCTTGCAGAGTCAGAGCTACATCCCCCTAGCTACAGTATCCACCTGTCCCAATTTTACAAAAAAATCAGAGACAGAGAAATAAAAAGAAAAACCAAACCAAAAGAAAAAAGCAGAAAAATAATCAACTCTTTTTTTCTTCAGGTCTTCAAACAGATGAACTGCATGAAACAACACCACAAGATTACATCAGGATCTATGTTCACATGTTTTATGGAAAAGCATTAGTACTTGTTTCTTTTCCCCCCCTCATTGATTAACTTAATAAAATTCTGACAAACACTCTGTGATTTTGATTGTTGCCTCCTATATTGAAGCCTCAGATCTTTCCCAGCCCATATGAAACATTAGCAGCTCTTTCATTGGTCATCCTGTGTGTGTCCTCCCTGCTGGTGCAGGAAGCTGGAAGTCTGGGAGAAGCCCTTGCCCCCTGGGACACATCTTCGCGGGGAAAAGTTTCAGTAAGGCGTGCAATGGTTGCCATAGCGACAGCACAATTAATGAATCGTTTAATATTGCGCAGGCGGGGAGTCTACTATTGTCCGGGCGGCCAAACAGCGGGTTCTGGAGTTTGCGTGAACGTGACTAAAGTTGATGCTCATAAAAAAGGAGAGCGAGAGAGAAAAGTGGCTATATTTTATCAAGATGTTTACGCGCACCTGACTGAAAAGATCACGCGACTCTTGTCTTTTCCTTTGGTTTACTGACGCAGATGCTTAACCCATAGTCGATCCCGCCGCCGTGCTGCTGAGGCCGGGGTGTACACAGCTCCCATGTGCTTCATCAAACTTGGCAACTACGTCCGAGCAACTAACCACACTTGTGACACAGCCGGCTGTCCGAACCGATCAACCACAGCAAGGCAACCGGTCAGTCTCGAACCCCGATCAAAGATCATCACCATTATTATTTTAATCATCACCAATTCCTGGAAATGTGGCCTAACGTTAGCTCCGGGGAGCCAGGACAGTCGCTCGGCTAACATACTGACTGCTAGCTTAGTCACAAAGTTAGCCCCAATAACGGCGGCCGTCAGCTGTTCGCGCGACTGGGCGCGAAGCGGAGGCCCCCGTGCTGTTAACAAGCGTCAACACCCGGTGGATGAAGCCCCCGTTAACTTCTCAAAGCGGTGCTCAGAGCCCGGCTGACACTCACCCTCTGTCACTTCCAGCACTTTGATCTGCTCCTCCGCGGCGGCGCGCACTTCTTGGACCGGAGACAGGATGGCCGTCAGTGTCTCGATCAGAGCCTCTTTAAGTCCCTGCTGGACCGAACCGGGCCGAGCGCTACCCGCTGCACTCATGCCTGCTATGTTTTCACCCGCAGCCCGTTACAGTCAGTCCACCAGCAGCTGCAGCACCACCACCCGGGGAGGAGCGACGAGCCACAGCCACAGAGGCGAAGCGCGCCAATGCATGGAAACGCGGAGGCGGGGTTTTTGCGGGAGGAAGTGTGTTTGTCGTCCGGTTAAGCCCACGTGTTTTTCTCCCTTTGTTTTGGTTTTTAATCTTTAGCGCCCTCTGGTGGAGCGGAGGAAATGTATGCTTTTGAGCTTAGGTAAATTATTACTACTACTATTAATAATAATAATAATAATTATTATTATTATTATTATTATAGTAGTAGTAGTATCTCATAGTAAAGGCTATATTAGAGATTTTGTGTTATTGCACGCATGGTTCAGCGAAGCTTAGATTGTGAGATCTGCTGTGATGTATGGTATGGAGACAGTGGCACTAACAAGACAGAAGGCTGGAGATGCCAGAGTTGAAGATGTTGAGGTTTTCATTTGGGCGTGACCGGTATAATTGGATGAGTTCATCAGATTGACAATTCAGGTTGAACAGTTTGGAGACAAAGTTAGTTTGGGCACGTCCTGAGGAGGCATAGTGGACGGAGTCAAGAAGGACATGCAGAGGAGAGGCAGATTATCTGCTGTGGCATGACAGTGTCTATGTGCTAGCCCTGCAGAAGATGGGTAACATGTCCTGGGTGTACCCCACCTGGCCCTATGACAGAAGTGGAAATGGATGGATGGATTTATATTTGGGAATGCCATTTATATTGCCACATAATAAGATAAAACTAACTGTAGCCTAACCTTAAGTGTGAACAACTCTTGGAGGAATATGAGCTACCAGCATCACCGTATAACCTTACAGTGAAACAAGGTGTGCTATTTGCAAGCGTTATTATTCACTGCTCTAAGATGTACAACATACAGGAAAAATTGTAGAAACTTGATTAAAACAGATACAAAAAAAAAGCTTTGCTTGGTTAAATCTTCCCTCATTTGGCAAAAATGTAAATGTAAAAAAAGCGACAAATGAGTGTCAAAACTAAGCTTACACTCTGTCACCAGCTTATGAGGTGTACCTTGGTAAAAGCACTATAGCTGAATACATTGTACTGAATCCTACTTCTATGAAGATCATTTTCAGTTTTGGGAGTCAATTTTTACTTTCTTGCCATTATTGACACCAATGAAAATGCATTAGTGACACAAACTAAATAAATACCTTCTTTAGTTTGGAACATTGATTTCCAGGTCCATAATTGTATACTTACAGAAAATCCATTAAATGTGGCGTTCCTCAAGGCTCCATGTTAGGTCCTTTTTGTATTCCCTCTTCTGTTCGTCTCTCTCTTTACATGTTACTCTTTGCCTACATCTCTCAGAAAGACGTTCCATTGTAATAGTAATTCCATACTATGGTCCAGGTCACTGAGGTCCTCCTCCAAATTTCTTTCAGACCCCAGCTGCTGACTAAGAACCAAACGTGACAAGACTTTCTGGGGCTCATCCAGAAGCCGGCAATCGGTTCTCGAGGCTCAACTTTTAGTCAAGTCTGAGTTGCCTCATAGTTTCTGTCAAGTCCATTGTGAACATGCTGCTCTTTCCGTTGTTCTATTTTTAGAATTCATTTTCTTTGAATAATATTTACCTCGAGGTTTTTATTTTATTAACATTATTTCTGTATTTTTTTCTTGCCTTTCATTTTCTTGATACTTTGGGTTTAAATTTTGTATTTCTGTTTTTGGAATCCTAATACAACTGGGTCAACTACTCTTTTAAATGTGCTACTTTCCACTTTGTTAGGTCCACCTGTTAAACTGCTCAATAATGCAAATATCTACTCAGCTAATCACATGGGAGTAACTCTGCTCATTCAGGTACAATCAAAGTGACTTTGAACATGGCATGGTTGTTGGTCCCTGATGGGCTGGTCTTTTAGGATTTTTCTACACAACCACCTCTAGTGTTTACAAGACAATGGTTCGAAAAACAGAAACTATCCACTGAGCAGCAGTTCTCCGCATAATAGCCAGTCTGCTTCAAGTTGATAGGAAGGCAAGACGGGTAAAACGATAACGCAAATAATTCTTTACAACAAAGGTATGTAGAAAAATGTTATGTCTTGATAGTAGTGTCAGAAGTTGGGTTAAACAACATGAAAGCACGGATAAATCCTGGCCTGTATGAGTGTTTTGAGGCTGCTGGTGATCTAATTGTGCGGGGACATTTTTTAGCACACTCTTTGCCCCTTATTACCAAACTTTAAACAGCGAGTATTGTTGATGACCATATCCAATTCCTTTATGATCACACTTTATATATATTATATATATTTATGGTTAAAGAAAATGTTCACTGTACTCAAATGGCCTCCACAGCTGCCAGATCTCAACAAAACAGGACTTTTAGGATGTGGCGGAAAGAGAAATTTGCATCATGGATGTGCAGCAACTGTGTGATATTGTCATACGACTACAAACTGAAATCTGAGGAATCTTTTCCAGCACCTTCTTGAATCATGCAATGAAGACTTAAGACAGTTCTGAAGCCTAAGGGGTCCAACGCAGTACTAGCAACATGTACCTAATATATTGGCTGATCAGTGTATATGTGATGCACTCTTTGTTCTTCCTCTATATGAATAAAAAAATTATATACCCTGAAAACCAGTCCACCACTCATGCTTAAACCA
>VURO01005307.1:21972-36158 GCA_015108175.1 Pelvicachromis taeniatus | reverse complement strand
GAAGATTCAATTCCACCATCAGGCCGGGGTCTTTCTGTGTGGAGTTTGCATGTTCTCCCCGTGTTTGCGTGGGTTCTCCCCGGGTACTCCGGCTTCCTCCCACAGTCCAAAGACATGCAGTTTATGGGGACATGTTAATTGGCAACCCTAAATTGCCCATAGGTGTGAATGTGAGATTGACTGTGAGTGTGAAGGGTTGTCTGTCTATCTGTGTCAGCCCTGCGACAGACTGGCGACCTGTCCAGGGTGTACCCCGCCTCTCGCCCCAAGACAGCTGGGATAGGCTCCAGCGCCCCCCGCGACCCTGAAAAGGATAAGCAGATGCGAATGGATGGATGGATACCTTTACATCTCATCTGCATATTAAAACATCTTTGGTGTTAAGCAGACAACCAAAGAACCCATACTGCCACAATCACCTCCCTTGCATCTCCAAAATGACTTTTCAAGCTGGGGTATCCTGTTGCTGTCAGGTAGTGCCTTTACCATGGGGGAGTGCATGCCCTGGAACAATTTTTTAGTTGGGTGGTACACATAAAATTAATGTCCGGATAAATGCCAAACCCTAGAGTTTGCCAGCATGGCATTTCATTGCAGTGAGATAGTAATTTCTTTCCTGGGGTTAGGTTCTTTCTCCAGTCTGTGTCATCAGTTTAGAGTGTTGGCTCCCTGAAAGTCGACTCAAAACAAACTGTACACCTTTGTTCTTCTCAGCATCGCTAGTTTAGATAGCTAGCTATATCTATCAAGGTGCGTTTTCCATTGTTAAGCTTGCACTCACTGAGTGTAAATAATGTTTTAAATATCTGAAATATGCAATTATTAAAGGGTGTGATGGCTGCAGCTACTGCTCGGTCCATCACAAAGGGTCTGGAATAAGGTTTCATCTAAAATAAGAGAAATACAAGTGTTTGTGTTAAAATGCTTCTTTGTCAAGCATGCACCCCTTTAACCTGACATGAACACTAGCCTGTAGCTGTGCGCCTCTCACACTATGTCTGCTTGAATTGATACCATTATACGTTTTTTACTTTGACCTTGAGCTGACACCGGCAGTGATTATAAGTATTTTCTTGTAGTGTCAAGCAAGTTGCAAGGGTAAATAGAAGTTTCACTTGCAATGGTCCCAATGTACCGCTTTTTCACGGTTTAAGAAAAAATACAGTCCTTGATCCCTGATCCAGCCTCCCAGAAACAGCAAGTTGAGACACTTAATGGCCTCGCATGAGGGGATAAATCCATGCTTCTGTGTGTGTGTGGGTGTGCGTGTGCTTGTGCGTGTGTGTGATGAGTTCAAAGCCTTTAGTCGCACAGGGATAAAGAGTCAATTTGGTCAGGGGGACATCGAACCGTTTGCCCTGTAGATTGCCTTGTTAAACAGCACTTGTCTACCTGTCAAAATCTCTCCAGACCTTTTATCTGTCTACTCCAATAATATCAGCCACTACTAGAACAGCATATTAGCAGAACAGTCGCCTCTGAACTTCAAAGTGCTGTGCTCTTTTTTTGGCTAGACATCACATTGCTTAAGAGCCCCAGGTGCCATCGGTTGAGTTTTTGCTTCCTTTTTTTTCCCCTCTCACGTTTGAAGTGCGTTCAGTTGGTCCCACAGCATTTTGCATCTATTGTCAGATTGCACCGAGTCTCTCGCTGCTTTCTAACGCTGGCCTTTTCTCACTGATTGCTTCCCTTCTACCATGAGATATCTTGTCTAAGGAGCAATCAGGGGAGACAAACTCAGCACTGGATTTCACGGAAGCTCGGTTCTTCAAGACGCATCAGTTTCTCTGGTTTTATTTATTTTTTTAATCCATTTTGTTTTCACACTTTCTTCCTTCATCCAGTCACATCAGTCACATTTACATATTCCCTTGCGCTGAATGGCTGTCTGAAGTGTAGGTGGCATGTGTGCGTGAGTATGTCTGTCTTGTGAATGTAAATGTGTGATATCCTGTTCCTCTAAATACACTGCTAAAGCTATTGCTCATCATCGCTGGAAAAATGAGCTGAATAAATATGATAATGAAAAGAATGGCGAGATATAATGGTGCAATAGATCTCACTTTATTAGAGACACTGACTTGTTAGTCTCTTGCTGCACTACGAAATAACAAATGTGTGTATGTTTGATGTGAGATCTAATTAAGTTATTTCGTTCTTGACTGTTTATGGCTCCATTTTCTATTTTCTTAATTTTTCATCATTCTTTTTCCTTTTCTTCTTGAATCGATAACTTCTTATCCTTGACTGGCATCCACTGGTGTCGTGCAGATTCACAGTATCCTCTGGAGTCTCTGCAATGACATATTGACTGCGGGGGATATTGGAGCCAAGGGATAACAGTAGGATTTTTGAGTGCTGGCAGTAAAGTAGGACATTGGAAGTTTGTCAGCCACGGGGTTGTGGTAATGTCGCGTTTGGGAGTGCATATTTGTTTCGCTGATTAATTTGGTTTTCAACCACCTTTCTTTCTCTTTTCTTTGGTGGTTAGGATTACGTGCCAAATACTATTAGATTAGGTTTAGGCATCAAAAATGAGGAATGCATCGATATAATGTTTGAATTGAATATTGTCCTGATCCTGGGTCTAAATGTAGATCAGGTTGTTAGTCTGTAAACCACCCCGAGGCAACTGTAGTTGATATTTGGCATAAGAAAATAAATACAATTGGTCTGAATTCTGTGCCACACAGTAGTGCACTACTTGCTAGCAGCAGAGCTAGCATAGCAATATGTAACATGTTACTACGTCAGCTTGACTGAATTTTCTTGACTTCCATATCAGAATTCATAAAAAATGGCACATCCTTAATGACAAGTACCCAGTTAGGTTTAAGAAAAGGTTGGGGTTTTAATTAAAATGACCTTAATTCAGTTTTATAGGTAAAGACCATACGACCAGACAGTGTTGCCAAAGTCAGACAACTTTGGCAACACTGGGAAGGAGTATGGCAGAAAACCAGAATGGCAGCTATTATTTTGAAGAGTTAATAAGTAATACTGCACACAGAAATGTCCTGTTTCTGTTCTCAGGGTGGACAGACACAAGACGTTATTCTCTGGACTGCCGTCTCATTTTTATATCAAACCAAAGAGCCGAGCAGACGGAAAAGGCATTTTTATAGGCAGAATATAATATGAATCCCTGCATGGTGTTTTGAAAATGCCTCATACAGCAAGTGATGTCTGAACACTCACTGTACCTCTTCACAATGCACATACCAACAAGAACAAATTGATTCTCAGGTACCTCCCAGATAGAAAGCAAACCATTTTTCACTCCATATGTAGCACAGATTGTTATTCAGCTTCCATTATAGTACAGTACAGAGTGTAATCAGTGAAAATAGCTATATTCTGGCAAGCTGAAATCCATTCCATTTTTGCACCAACAGCTGTCTATGGCCTAAGCAGCTGGCACCTTTTGATCATCCTGCCAGACTCCTGATTTGCGTTCCTCTGTGAAATGAGACGTGACCATTACTCTTGTCTGTCTGCTGTGGACTGCCAACAATATTACCTCTCATATTTGCTAAAAGCTCTGTGGAAAAGTACATTTATGCAACAAGGTCCTGGATATCACCTGCTTTTCACATCAGAGCGATGGCTTCCCACGAGACAGATATCAAAGTTATGCACATCATCATCATCATCATCATTATTATTATTATTATTATTATTATTATTATTATTATTATTATTATTAATAATAATAATAATATATATATATTATTATAATATATATAATAATAAGTGATAAGTGAAAAATGTGTTCACTTTGTGTTCCAGTTTTCAATGTCTTATTTATTTATTTTTTATTATTATTTATTATTATTTATTATTTACGAATAATAGTTAAATAGTTACGAAAAGGATCACAATTCTGGATAAAATTAGGCCTAAAAATGAGTTGATTTTCAAAAGCGCCTTGTCTGAAAATGTACTAAGATTAATGAAACATCAGATGACACGAAAACAATTTTGGAAAAATATCGAAACACGGGAACCTTCGAATCTGGGCTCACATATTGGAGTGTCATTTGCAACACAATGATGATGCTGTACACAGACATTGTTTAAATGTCCACAAGTCAATAGCACAACAGAAAAACACAGAGTTTTTTGGAAAGCACTCACGAGAAAAGGAAATATACCGACACGATTGTTCAAATATTTACAAATGACCTGAGTGTACTGTACCTTTGTTGCACTATTCTGAGCCAGACAATGCATTTTCACTCTGATGTACACTGTTTGGTGGATGCACTGAATGTCAAATAAAGTCCATCTATATGGTCCAACACAGTTTCTTTCATCTTCAGCACAAGTTCACATTTGGCCTATATTTTGTACAGTCAATTGAAAAAAAAAATTACTGAACTGATATGTAAATTTAAGGCACATCACAACTACAGTATGGCACAAACGTTTTGAGCAATAATGTATTTTTTTAAATATTTTGCTAGGAAATTGTTGTTTTTTTTTGTGGGATCAAGATGATCCCACACTGTTTCAGTAATGTTGAGGTCCAGGTGCTGGGGAGACCAGTCCATGACCCATAGTGCTCCACTGTATTTGTTTTTTTTTTCTATCCAAGTATGCTTTTACTGCATTAACAATGTGTACTTCAAAAATGAAGCCAATCAGACACTTTCCAAATGGTAGTGCATTGTGGCTCAAAATCTAACCATAGGTTTCTGCATTCATACTTTCATCAATTTTGACAAGCTCCCCAACACCAGTGAAGCCCCAAATATCGCCCAAAATTTGGCTATTGTGCCCAATCTATAGTTTAGGGTTAATAGTTCAAAATATTTTCTGTTTGTCACAGTGTCATATTTTTCTAATTGGTCCTTAGATAAAAAAAAAAAAAAGAATTCAAAATATGTATTATGCATGTATTATAGACTTATTTGAACCTATTTGCTAGTAATTTTGTATATAACTTATATTGAATGAGACATTTTGACAGTTTGGAATTGGGGTTGGATTCGATAAAAGACTTTCAACGCTGATCCATGTCAGCACAAAAAGTAAGAGTTTTTGAGATTTAACTCTGGTAGGCGTTTGATTCATGCTAAAAGTAACTTTAAGTGTCATTTCAGCTTTGGAGATGATCTGCTTCTGAAGTTATTGGAAAATTCCCCTTGGATATCATTGTCTCTTATCTGCTGTTGGAAACGAAACTTTGAAAGGCCCCACAAGCCATGTAAAAAATGTTACAGTCACTTTTGGTTTAGCACCTCTAATGGTCCACCCATTGTGCAGAATAATTAGAGGCTTTTTAAATGTCATAGAGCCATCAGCATGATGCTGTAATTAAAAAAGAAAACCCTTTATGAGTGTCATAATGAATTGGCAAAGTCATTATCATCATCGCTAAACAGGCTTTGTTCTTTCACTGACTGGCTGTGTGCGAACATTCTGTCATTTGTTTAATGAATCACTTTGGACTGTCTGTCCTTGGATGAAATATAATGATGGTTTGATACATTAAATTGTGAATATTTGGTGACATGTTTTTGGTTCATGTTGTGCGCCATATTCGTTGCCCTTCATTCAATGTTTGATAGAGTTATTTTGTTGCAACCTCTGAAACATTCGCAAAGTTTAGTGAAGTCACTGAAATTGTTTTGTAAATTTTCTGAATCTTCTTCTTCTCCTTCCTTTGAACGTTCCCTTTAAGAATCACCACAGAGCTTCATCCGCTTCCGTCTCACCCTGTTCCTAGCATCCTCCTCAGTCACATCACCCCTCTGCACACTCTCTTTCACTGCATCCGTGAATCTTCTCCAAAGTCTTCCTCTGTTCCTCCTGCCTGGCAGTTTCATCGTCAACATCTCCTGCCCAATATAGATCCACTACCTCTCCTCTGCAAGCGCTCAAAATATCTCAACTTTGCTTCTCTAACTTCTTCAGACATCTCAATGTGTACTCGGCTAGGCTCACTTAATAATCTTGATCTACGGGTAACTTTCAACAAAAATCTTACCATCTTCACCTCTGCCACCTCCAGCTTGGCCTACTGTCTTGTAAACTTTCCTTTTCACTCTTGTTGCTCTCCCTCTGTCACAAATCACCCCAGAAATCATTTCCACCCACTCCACGCTGCCTGACCTCATCTTTTTTACCTGCCTTGTACACTGTCCATTGCTTTGAATGGTGATGTTGACCCCAGGTATGTCAATTCATCCATCGTCACTACATGTTCTCCTTGCGTCTCCACATACCACTTGTCTCCCTCTCATCCACACAACTGTATCATGTCTTGTTTAAATTCATTTCTCTTCTCTCCATTGAATACCTCCACCTCTTCAGGCTTTCTTCCTTACTGATTTATGTAAACCAGGATAATTTACATTTATCTCATCATGTACGGGTCCAGAAAACAAGTCATGTGCTTCAGAATTCACCATCATTTCTTTTTAGCAGCTAAACATCTGTTTCCCGGTGTCTCAGAGGCTGTGAATTATTGAAGAACAAACATGGGTAAAGTATGCACAGGGTATGTAAAGTACTCTCAAGAGTACTTTACATACCCTGGAGAATTTGTTTTTGTTTTAATTAGCGAACACTGCTTCTCCTCTTCAGCCTTTACTTCTTGATGTTCATCATGAGATCATATCTTGTCTAGTACATATACTTGAGAAATACCAAAGCTCACAAATGTCAGCAGATGGATACAAAGATAAACAGCAGTGACTGATTTAGCCTGCTCTGTCTGGGAGTATAAGTGGACAGCTATCAGCTGAACAAGTGAAAGTAAAAAGTCTTGCTCTAGTAAGTTGGGTTGCTTTTTTTCATTTCTCACAGGGAAATTATATAGGTTAGTTACTGTTCACAACCCAGTGTATATGTAATTAATTTAGTTCATTTCTAATTCAGGAATCCAGAAGACCTTACAGACATATACTGTCTTGAAAGAACGTGACCAGTCATGTGCTGTGGTCATGACAAGAGAGAAGACAGACAGGATCCATCAGGTGTCCAAAAGCTGACGAATGCTGCTGGCATCTCTAATTTGCTCACAATTAAAAAAAAACACACAAAAACACTGGAGATGTGCATCTACTCCTGACTGCAAACACTTCTAATTCATTAATATATAAGCAGATATCATCATCATTAAAAAATGAAGATTTTTAGAAACATACATAAATGAAATGTATCATTTTATAAATTGTAAATGCTACAAGTATTTCTTAATAGCTCAGTCTTTTTTTATATAAATGCACATCAAGTAATAACCAAATAAAGCCAAAGCAAAAGCATCAAACAGTACAAAAGCAAGTCAGGTTTACAAAATTAGCAAAATTAAAAGAAAAAAAAAAGATTTTGTATACTGAGATTTTCATTATTATTCATTACGTGGTCAGTCTGACTTACAGGGACATATAAAGTTGAAGGCTTCAAAACAGGGAGTCTACAGATCAGTGGGTGATATTGTGGTGGCTACACTCATCTTACTATAAACTACAGTTTAAGTAAAATTATAAAATAAATTACGTGTGCCCTGGAGGGTTAAATGTTCTTTTATAAATAGCAAAATATATCCGTCATGAGATTTGATAGTGTTAATTCATAAAGATGTCTACATTGTTGTGCATTATTTGAGGAAGCACTTCTGAAATGTGTGAACTGCACGTAATGAAGAGCAACAGAATGCATTCAAATTCAACAATGTAATGCCTCATTTCGTCACGTTGCCTTGTTAGTCCACTTTAATGCTCTCCAAAAGGAAAGGCATGATAGAGATTTCAGCCATTTAAGAGAGCCATCGCATGAGTCCTTTTCATCACTGCTCTCATTCTGTCACAACAAAACTTTTTTAATCTTTATGCTTACGATCTTTGGAACCTATGAAGCTATTCATAGCGATCAAGGTTTTCCTTGTATGACGAATACCATATTTTAACCATCAGCAGCCCAACACAATGTCTTTCACTAACCCCAGAAGTAAATTTTTTACCCTCTCATAAAAAAAAAAAGAAATGCTCATTCTTACCTTATTCTTTCTCTCCCTGGGCAAAAGGCTGGCCTTGATGTTCTTAGAATAATAGGCTTGTCCCCTGAGCTGGAATGCAATCTCCTTTCAATACAACATTTAAGTTTTTTTTTTTTCCTTAAACATTCAGATAATTTTGACAAGCATTAATCTAGCTTTGAACTTGGTTTGAAGTTTTCTGTAATTGATTTCTGGGGGGTGGGGGCCATTCTTTGTCTGTCCTTGCTTATGGATGTACTGAACTTGCCTACAGATGGCTTTCCAGAGAGAGTGTCACCCAATACAAACCAAGAAAAAAAAAATCTTCACGTATAACTAGCTTTCTACAATTGCACAACGTGGTTGTTAGTTAAAGTGATTATGTAGAGTCACTCTTACATGGATGTCATAGGTGAAGCATTGCACTATTTTGAAATTACAATAGAGAATATTTGTGTGTGTCTGTTTGTATTCAATTGTGCATAGAAGCTCTGTGTTATAGGTAATAGCCTCTGAGCTGTTGTAAAGCTGGATAATTATGATGCACTTTTTTGATTGAATTTTAATTTGTTAATGGCTAAAAGCTCTTAATCACCTGTAAATTACTTATAATGAAGTTTAGAACAAAAGTGCTTTAGTGCCTGCCGGAGTAATTAGTGTTACTTAAATTGAAATATAAGTTCAAAGGCTTTAATATACCCTTTAGAACCTCCATCAGATGTTCAAGGCTGCTAACCTATCTCAGTACCAATACAGTAGGTTGAAATGACTGGAATGTGATAACATTATGTTCGCCTATGTCATTTATTAAATACACAGACAGGAAAGATGTAATAACATTGGTGAGCTGACTCTTCAAATGCTATTTGAGAGTGAAAACATTCAGTTCCAAGAAGGGTGAAAATCTAAATGATAATAAGAGTCATGATTTATAATTTTGTGTAAACCTGGACATTTTTGTCCATTAACAGTCACTGAATTCTGCAGTAATTCAGGGTATAAACACACTAAATTACACTTTGGGGTAATAACACATTTCAGTACTGTGAGCTTTGTTATCCTGATATTTTTCAGATTGTAGGATTTAAGAAGTTAAAACATTACTAATATAACACTGATATATCCCAGTTCCAGCAAGCATATGTGCCATCACAACTCCTCATGCTGGCTGTATTGACAACCAGTTACAACTTTCATTCTACTTCTGAAGGTCCTAAAGTTGCAATGCAATACAAACCAGAAATTTAAAAAACTTTGATGTTTTCTTTCTTTTGCTGAAGCAACTGTGTATACAGAAATATGGAGAATATGTTGCCTGTTTAAAGCAATGAAATACGACAAAATAACAAACAGTAAAATACAGAAAATTTTGAATTATCTTTGTACTTGAAATCAAAACAGCACCAGCTAACCTAACCTCTGAAACATTACCCAGTAAGAAGGACTGTTACTGTTACTTCGTTGAATTTCCATACAGTTGGCTCGAAGTAAAGGTCATTTACAGTATCACGCATTGTTTTTTTTGTTTTTTTAATGACTAAGATCTAGCTAAATGCTTTTTTAATTATTTGGTTTTTGGTCAAATAAATTAGTGGAAGCAGAAATTTGTTTGTAGCTTGTCTTTATTCATACATATAGATGTTAAGTCTTTGGCTGGTTTCAATTGAGCACAGATGTGTTCATGGGTCTTTGAATGCCAGAGGGGTGAAGAGCTGTAATTCATGTTGAATATGGGTATTTGGACCCAAATTTCACTAGATATAGTTTAATTGTCACAATTATGTACTGTGTGTTGGCATTCCTATATATAAGAGCATACATTTCAAATATATTCCTGGCTGAACAACTTAACCTCTTCCTGGACTTCCTCACCTGAACTCATTAAAACACTGTGTGTTTTTAACCAGATGACAGTTTCAGAAAAACAGTATTTTGCTTTCCTGTGGATGGTGAATTTAAAAAATAGGATATAATCTAGGATGTAAGCCTGCTTCCTTTATTTAACTCATTACAACATTCATTCATCATCTCTTATATCTTTGTCAGTACTTTGATCTATTACTCTCTTCACTTAGGATGCCATGTTGTGTTGTTAAGAGATCAGTTGGACACAAACAAAAAGTCTTTAGCTTGAGAATGATAACATGCAAGTAGATGGGTTCAAAGATGCTGCTGCTAACATGGCTCATAAATGAATATTGGTAATCAAACTAACTAAGTGGTAGTTGCCAGCATGGATCAACACAGTAGAAAAACAACTCTATTTGCGCTCTGCATTTAACTCATTCACTCAGTGAAGCAGTGGGCAGCTAACAATCCAGCGCCCGGGGAGCAGTGTGTAGGGACGGTACCGTGCTCAAGGGCACCTCAGGCAAGCCGCTGGGTGGATTTGAACCGTTGACTTTCCATTCAAGGGGCGACCCCTCTACCTACTGAGTAGGGGTGGCACCTACTGAGCCACCCATACTTACTGTACTCGTGCTCTGTTAGGACACAGGCGGTCTATCAAGAAAATTAATTTAAAGAACAAAAGAAGGTATATTGCACAATTTACATCCATGTGTATGACTCACATGTCTTAGTTATTCAGTACATCACTGAGATATAAAGGTTTTCATACCAAAGAAGCTGGAAATGTAAGCAGAATGTTCCTAAAATGTACTATACCACCATACGCACCTTAATTAGTGCTGCTTTATTTTATTTAACGATGGTTAATCTTGTTATTTAAACACGGTTTTGACAAAGGTACTAAGAAATAATATGAATTCCACATGTGGCAATACATTTTCTTAAAGTATACAGCCTATCATCATTATACATCATCATTTTACAGTTCTTAACAAATGAACATAAAATTATATTGCTTTAATAATCAAATAAAAGTTGACGTTATTTTACAGAGATGAACTAGTTAGATAAGTTGTTAAAGAAATGAACAAATATTCTGTACAATATTTGGTGACTTTTTTCAGTGGTGACTTTAAAAGTTACACATCTGAACAAATGTGTCTCGTAAAAAGGCTTTTGACATTTCTGATATTTTTGGTACCATGACAACTCAAGAAAAGACATGTCACTATGGTTCATACCGTCAGAAATGATGGCATATTTTGTCTTTCTTCAGTCATTTTCTTTAGTCCTATAAAAAAAAAAAAGTAACATCAAAAACAAACCACAGCAAATGGCCTGGGAATATACATGCGAGTGCAGCGCACGTGGCTCACCTGCTCGTCACTGTGTGAGTTATGGAGGTAGATTATCTGTGTGCTTGCATCAGTGACCGTGTGATGGATAAGTCTCGTTAAACTTTGATTGTACTGTATGCCTGCCTGGCAGGGACGCGATAAGAGTGCAGATGTGCTACTTGTTATTATTATGTGTGATTCTGTGCAGGTATCTGTGTTTGTGTGTGAAAGTAACCCTTGTGTCATGCGTTGACTGGATAACAGATGTGTGAACAACACTCACAAACAGGCACTTCAAAGGATCTGTGGAAGTCAATGAATCAGCCTGTGTTTGTGTAGCACAGTCTTGTAAAGCATTTGGGGTTTTTCACTAGAATAGAGTAGAATACAATAGAATGCAATAGAATAGAGGCTTTATAGGCATGATTTGTGACTTGTTAAGTGAGATGTAGCTTAAAAAAACAAATAAAATGATAGGCTACTTCCTAACATTTCTCCTGTGAAAAGCTTTGCTTGTCTCCACAGATATTTGAGTTCTTACTGCTCGGTTTATTTGATGTGCACACTGACAGTATTTGCTGTGCTATGCTAGGGTTTGTTCAGAATTTTCACATTCATTTTCCGCTTCACACAGATGAGTCTAGGTAAGGGTTGATTGCATTCTCCATCTGATGCCAGTGAGAGAGTTCATTTCTCTGATATATTATTTCTGCTTTGGACTTCCATTTTTTTATTCTCTGACCAGGAAAAGAGGGTGCAGAGTACCAAATGCCTACAATGTTTCCATTAGTTTAATAGCAGACAAACACAGTTTGATTATATTATTTAAGATATACATAGTTAAAATAATTTTGTAGATCGCTTAATAGCAGGCGCATTTTAAATCCTAAAGTTCCTTTGACAGAGTATATAAAAAAGAGTTACCTCAACTGTTTTATGTAAACATCCCTCAAGTTTACTCAGTCACAAACTGTGTTGTACACTCTAACTGTATAGTAATATTTTACTAATTAACCCACTACAGTTACTGATTACTTTTGAATTGTGTAATGGATTACATTAAATTTGAATTTCAAAAACTTACATAATAGTAAATAATGCTAATGAAATGGTGCTCTGGCTTTTGGGGGTCAATTTGTTGAGTGTATTAGGAGGATGGTTGATATCAGTTTGATTTCTGTGCACCCAGGAGAGCAGAATGTGGTTGCCAGAGGTGGAGGTGTATGTGGAGGCAGTTAAGGTCAGCCTCTGCCAGAGGAGAGCTACATCTCTAGGGATCTTCAAAGTTGTCTAATTTATACTGTGTCTTAGTTGCTAGCTTACTAATGCAGGCCGTTTGTAATGCATTCAGGAATTTCTTGCTTTTGTTCAGAGTTGCAAGACATGTCTTCACTATGAAGACTCTGTACTATAGAGTGCTACATACATTTAAACAGAGCAAACACTGGCTCATTTAAATAATTAGGCAAGTAATTTAAGTAATTTATACATTTTCCAACATCAACTCTGAGGGATTGTTGTAGTCCCTCAGAGTTGTGTAACCAATTTTTTTCTGTAGTGATTTACTTTTGGTGATCACTGCATTTGAATACAGTCATATAATAACTGTCCCTGAAATCCAACTTTGGACCACTTTGTTGTGGTGACAAAAAGGTTTATTTACTGATTGAAATCTTACCATGCTAACTATGTAATGTAATGTAATGTAATGCACTGAGGCAATGAGAGAAAGTAACTACAGCTGTAAGTAGGGATGAGAATCGAGATCCAATTCCTGGTAGTCGAATTCTTTGGAAATTTTAGTCTGCTTGCTGGTGGTGTGCAATACTGCAAATTTTGGTATCGATCCGATACCAAATAGATACTGGGCCAGTATTGCCAATACCAATGCTGATACCAATAGTTTTAACTTATAAAGGTAGCTTATGTAGACAAGAGCAGTGTGTAATGATTTATGAGATAAATCATCATCATCATGAATCATCGATCACTAAAACACTGTGATTTTTAACTTCCATAATAATTAGTTAACGCAACAAAACACACCCTTTTCGTGTATTTTGAAACATTTTTTTTCTTTTTGTGAGATGTGGAATGTAAATGTGCCTGTTTATAAAGCACTTTGAGTCAACTTCTCTTGTTTAAATATGCCATAGGATATAAATAAAACAGGCATGTCAGTCATCGCAAAAGGGTAAAAATATTTTTATAGTGCATGTTTGAATAATTTATTTAAAGCAATTAAACAATTCAGTGGGCTACATGCTGAACTTACAGGTTAGAAACAAAATATGGATCCTATCACGATAGTATCAATCCAATACCAATACCAGCATTGGTATTGATACTATCGATATCTGGATGCTTGCCTAGCAATCCTGCTTACAGATTCTTGCACTTGTTTTACAATCAGCTGATTGTGTGAATGATTAATACAAGCATTCACACAATTCGTTTCCATGGTGCACCATGGAAACGAATGTTCCATGTTCGGAACTTTGACAACTTCAGCTCTTTGCAAGCTCCTGCACAGCCAGCATGCTAATGCTAAGTTAGCCAAGAACCGAGAGCCAAGCGGTCAAGTGAGCTGAGGTGAAGCCAGCTCCCGCTGAACTTCATCAGGTGACAAACGGATGAGCAGTCAGGCTGCAGTCTCCACTTCTATCTTCTATCTATATTTTAAAGTAAGGTCCTACAATAATACAATCCTGTTCATGTTTTCTAAAGAAGATCTCCTTAAAGTCTGGTATGTGGGACTGTAGCTTAATTAAGAAATTTACTGCATTACTTTTAAGAAAGTGTTCTGTTACTTTATTTTGAGTAACCCCAATGCTGAGCACAAGGAGGGGAAACACCTCCAACATCTACAAACATTTGACCCACAGCATGTAATCTGCATGAATGTAATGCCTTTGATAAGCTTCTTAGAGATGGTGGTGGCTCTCAAAATGAAGCCAATGAGAATCAATAAGGCATAGAGTCAATAAATGATATTGATAATGGAAAAGGAATCA
>VURO01005307.1:4349-21952 GCA_015108175.1 Pelvicachromis taeniatus | reverse complement strand
TCTTATCAATTCCCATTCCTAGCTGTAAGTATAATTTCTGACTCTTCATATTTCCAATTCACAGTGAATATGTTGGTTTCATGTTTCATGTTGGTGTATTATATTTCTCCTCAGATGCAGTTCAGATGTAAATAGATTTTATTTAAATCTTTTGTATCCAACTTTTGTTAGTTTGGCTACTCAAATATTGATAACAAATAAATTAAATTAAAAAAAGATTATGTATGATTACGGGTTAAGATAAGATTTTTTTTTACAGCTGGTTGGGAAAGTCACATGATTCTACTGTGCTTATATTGTCATGTTTGTGGGCATTGTGTTCTTCTTTTATGATGTTTACTTAGCGTTTACTTCATGTATTCCTGTGTATTCCTTGATGCTTTGCTGTTTGTTAATTTCCTTCCTTTGCCTTGATCTCACTTCCTGTTAATTGTGGTAGTTAACTTTGTGTCTTACTTTTTTAGCTTCCTGTTTTTGTTCTTCTCCCTGCCTTTCTGATTGCTATTTCTGATTAGTTTTCCCAGTGTCCTCTCATTTAGTTTCCTGTCTCTCCCTTAGTCTTTTGTCTTGTTTTCTCACATATTCTCTGTTTCTTGCTTCTTTACTTGATTCCTCTTCTGTTTGCACTGTTTGAACCACATTACTGGATTTTTGTCATTTCCTGAACTGTCAGTTTATTACAGCTCCCTTTGATTTGCTCCAGCCATTTTGTGACAATGTCCTGCATTCAGGTAATCACTTTCATGAAAAATATGTCAACACCTATCTAAGATCCAAGTTTCATAAACATGCATGATAGAATCTGTCCTATCTGTCCTATGATGAAGGGAAGATAAACTTTAAAACTGTTGGGTTTTTTTCTTACCTTCTCATACACAAAAAGGGGAATAACTAAAAAAAAAGATGTCACAGTACGTGCATTCCTGAAAATTATTGCCTGTCTTGTGATGGGATCAAATTAGAACTACATATGATGCAAAGTTTTATGAGTATATCTTGGAGAGCTGTGATGCTATCATTCTGTCTAAATCTATATAAACATATTCCAAAGCATTCAAGACCACTCATGTGGTAGTTGCAGCTGCAATAGGTGTCCCACAACATTTTACTACAATAACCCCCCAAATCCCCTGAACAACAAACCGCTACACTATTATGGCCAGTAAAATATCTGCTTAGGCCTGCCACTAGAGAAAACACACAAAAACTAATCAGGAAATATTATACAGCTCATAAAATAGTTAATTTTTCTGGATACATTGATGACTTTTTGTACCACAGCCCATGCCTTGGCACAAAGCTTTCATTAAATATCCTTTTGAATAGTTACACAATTTTCTTCCCTTTTCAATACAGCACATCAGAAGGGAAATGGCCTGTAAAAGTGTGACAAAGAGGACATAATGATAAAAAATAGAAAGAAGAAAACTAAATGGAATAAAAGTGCTGAGCAGTAAGAAGCACTGAGGAGAGCTTTTTTGAGCACAGGGGACATCTGCAGGGTTAAAGAAACAATAGAATTTAGATGGAGAAGGCAAGCAACAGTGAGACACCAGAGGGGGAGAAAGGGTAATGGATAAAATGTTGTATTGCATCATTGTGTCGTCACCTATAGGCAAAAACAGTGCAGTGTGATTCAGTATGTAGATAATACATGCTTTTAAATGATAGGTTCCCAAAGCTACTCTTACATTTTTGTTTAAAAACCTAGATAGACCTGTTTGGTATGCTATCTAAGCAAGTAGCTTGCTAGGCTGACAAGCAAGCTGTAGTTACTTGTTGCTTACAAGTTCCTTTATATTTTAAAGAAACATATGACTCATGAACTCTAAACTATTTACTGTAATCCATAAGCTTAATATTGCTAATCATGTCTGATCCTATCTATTAGGTGACTGTGCATTAGGTGACTCATACCAAGATAGATAAACAACATCATTAGATTTTTTTCCTTCTCTCTCGCTCTGCAGCGCTTTGCTTTAACCAAACTACAGACAACAAGCACAACAGTACCAAAAAATGCAATAGAATCTTCAGCATGAACACTGTAAACATGTATTTCCCAACTCACGTGTTTTAACTTAACCGATCAAGTCAGATGAATCCACAAACAGCAGCAATGTAACCAGGAGACAGAGATATGAAAAGCCAAATTTACAGATAGCCTCTATGATCTATGACACAAATGGATTAGAAAAGAAGAATGTTCTAGTGTCAATAAATGTGCCTGCCCAATCATGCGGATAACTCCAGAAAACCTTAGACGTTTAATGCCGGCTCTCATTGAACAGTCAGAAAATTTAAATATAGGCATCAAGGCATTATCATGCCTTGATACTATGTTTATAGCTATTTAAACATGTGTTTGACATATCAAACCAGCAAGTAGTATTAAAGGCATTGTTTGAATGGTATTTATCAGGTTGTAAGTTCTAACATAGTTGCAACAATCCATCAGTTCTATGTTGAATGGCAGATTTAGCAGCATTGTTTCGTTTGTGGAAAAGAGAGGACAGGCAGTTTTGAGATCATTTTAAAGGGGCTTTACACTGGGGCCCTGCACTGACATACACACACATGCATGAGCACACTGTAAGAGACAGTTCCACCTACAGTTTCTTCCAACTCGTTTCAACTTTGTAACAAGAAAAGATTCAGCTTGCCCTGTTCAAATGAACCCAACCACACAACACATGGCATACGTGCACACGGTGTTCTGCCCCCCTGCTAAATCTTGAACCTAAACTTAAATCTTCAACTTCTTTACCTATAAAACTGAAAATCAACATTATAGGGACTTGTACTTACCCATTATAAAATACAATAATACAAGTGAACACAGGCACACATAACGGTGAAATTTGAACGTAATTGCACATACTCAAATATACGTTAAACACCTTAGAATGTGTACAACCCGTGTAATCACTAGCTCTTAATACCATTCACATTTTTACTTACAGTAGATTTCCTCGCTAATCTCATTACAAAGGATGAAATTACAACATGAGTCTTTTTTTACTGATGAGCAGGTCACCAAAATTGGAAACGTCATCATTAACACATCTATATTCACATCTATTTTTTCAAAAATACAGTCACTAATGTTCCTAGTTCCTTTTCATGAAAAACGACCATATGCCAATACAAATAATAATAATAATAAAAACATGAGATGACATGAGTTCAGCCCTAAGATACAATATCACTTAAAATGGGTAAAGATGGGTGATAAAGCTAACTCAGTTATAATCAGTTTTTCAATTCAGTTCAATATATTTATATAGCAGTTATATATAGTTTTGTGGTGCATTGCAAAGAGTTCCTGGTTTCATATAAACTTGTGACTTGCTGTGATAGCCAGTCATTTGACCTGAGTTTAATATGGCCTGAAACTACAGTTTAGCATAGATAGTGGTGTGAAATAGCAGCTTTCCCAGAAATAGACCAGGTAAGTAAATGACTTTGATGTGGCACCAAGAACACAGGTTTCAGTAGTGAAACTTTGTTCAACAGAAGTTCTTTTATTTTGAAATTTGACCAAATTCTCTATCAAGGTACAGTTCCACCGTGCCTGACCTCCTCCCATATTCATCTGCTTTGTGCAGCTTAATGTGGCTTCTGCAATATGTTGCATTTGATGAAATTAAGTATTTTCTTGAGTGAGACGATTATAATAAGATACCATCGTAATTTTTGGACAATGGCCGCTAGGTAAAGAGGATGAAATGTGTGCTCACCACACTGATAAAGAGATCAACTCACTGCTCGAGTTTTTCCATAAATTATACATACGTCATGTGTCTGACAAATTCGGTTGCAGGAAAATAATCAGAAAGAACATCTATAATCCCGTTTTTGATATCACCAAAAAGACACGAGGTTATCATCAAACAGAGCAAGAATAACAAGCTCACTCATAATTACTGAGGGAGTTTGATCAATCTGATGAAGCATCTTGAGGAAATTATCATGTTTACCACATGGTAATTACCAAGTGGCTGTTTTGATGCTTATGTAAATTAATTTATTAAAAACTGATTAACAAAACTGATTGAACGAGTAGACTCCAGCTTACATCCTTTAATCATACCCTTGATGAACTCTGAATCATTACATAACATCGCAGCTTCAGAGGACTCAGATAATGAAACTCCCATAAGTGCACCAACTTGTACTCTTTCAGTGAGCAAGCTGTGACATTTAAGGAGTTATTTAAAAACTGCTGAAAAGTAACTGACATGCAAAAACTTATTTCGACATTACAAGCAATAAGAAGCGTATTAAAGCCTTACTCTGTCATAGCTCACCCACACGTTTTATCCCTAAAGATGCCACATTGCGCTTGCTTTTAATACTGTGTAGGTACATATAGGCCTTGTCCCCACGTATGGACTTTTATCCTTTCATCCACAGAAAAAATTGAGTTTTATTTGACTGAAAATAGACATTTTGAAAAAAAAAAAAACCTTACAGGGTTAAGACGCAGTATTCAGATATTCTGAATTACAGTATTGACATGTAGAGACTGAAGGATATACCCACATTTCTTTCCTGACAAGGTCTTATCACTCACTGAATATCCTTTCCCGCTCAACCGAGCCACAGTCACATGATGTTACATCAGCATGGACTTAGACAAAACTCTGTTCTGTAATAAAATGCATTAGTGTGATGGTGACCACAAATTAATAGCCCTCTCCTTGTCTTTTATTTCTTTTTCTTTACCATTTTCATTAGGTCTTGTAGTTCAGAGACATTATTTGAAAATTCGGTGGAGCTCCAGCCAACTTCCACTTAATCAGTGCTCTGTTTACCCATAAAACACCTGTGTGTTGCAGGCTCCTCACAAAATATGAAGCTTATTGAATCATTAGTAATAAAACGCAGAGGGAAGGGACCATCTTCTTGATTTAATGTTACAGGCTTGGTTTGTTGCATTTCATTACAAATTATTAGTACAGTTATTACTTTATTTAATACGATTGCCATTTTAATTTACAAAGATTGTTTCAACCTTAGTGGGTGGGAGTTGTTCATGTTTCGGAGGTAAAAGCTAATCTTTTTTTAAAAACCAAAATGATGGTTACAGAGTTATTAAAGTCAAGGTAATTGGAAAAATGAAAGTCTTTTTGGGAAAAATAATGAAACTACCTTGTTATAATGGATATTTGGATATTTGCTGTGTTGTCGTGAGTCAGATGTACTTTCGGTGGCTAATATAAAAATAAACTACTGCTAATGGATGCTCAAATACTTGCTTTTGATGTTGTTTCCCCCTGACTTTAAGTAGACCTTTTATGCTATTTAGACTTGTTTTTGCTTTTCTTTTTTGATAGAGCTGAGAGTTGTTTGCGTGTTCGTGTGTTTGTGTGGGAGTGTGTCAGTAATTTTAGGATTAGAATCCAATCTGTTTCTTTCCACAAGCCCGATGGCTGATGGGAGGTCCCTGTTGCTGAGCTAAATACAATGATTGTTCAAGAAGATAAAATGACATGCTGTCTGAACCTCCCACTGATAATGTCCTAAAAACACCCTCTCTGCCTATCATTAAGTCCACTTCCCAGAGATTAACTGGGGTAAAACAGATGATTTCCCCACTGCAATCCTGTGTTAAATGTTAAACACACATTTTATTCTTTGTTGTGTGGTCTCTGAAAGTGACCAGTATTGTTCATATAAAAGCGATTGTGAGTGAATGCGCAAGCAATAGATGTGTACCCAAATATGTGACTGGTTGCATATTCATCACATTCATTCACTGAACAGAGATTCCGTTTTTAGCTTTGGGATTGGAACCTTTTGGTTAAAAAATGTGGAAATATAAACTCAGCTTCTCAGGCTGACAGCCCTCTCGCTCACAGCGGTGATCATCACGCTTCAGTTCAGCTCGCTGTTACTAACTACTTTTCATACCCCGTAAGCTGATTTTTGTTTCTTAAAAAAGGCCTAGCAAAAAACTCTATGGGCAGTTTCCCACTGCTTTGAGGCGACATCTTGCTCTCCTGGCACAGGAAGAGCAATCTCACTGTCTCTCTCACAGCTGTATTCACTTAGAGAGCAAGCAGCGAGGCTTCAGAGAGACGGAGGAGAAGCAACTCTGTTGCTTTAAACTTTCCTGGGTGAACATTATACATGTAAATGCACCACCACTGTCTTAATGTGTGTGGTGATTTTGGTCGTTGTTTTCGAAATCAGATGCGAATCGTGCTCGCTGGGTGAAATTTCAATGATTCGCTTTTGATTACTGACGAAGCAACCCAAAGCCCAAAAGACGGTATTCAGGGCAGCTCTGGGGACAATAAGATTACGCTTTAAAGTATGTGTGGAAGTTGTAGTTAGAGTCTTACTCTTCCCATCTAATCAGTATCATCCTCATCAGTCACAATAATTATCGTCGTCATTGTCTTAATGATTTTCATTATTATTCTAGTCGACTCTGGGATCACTATATGCACCAGCAGTGTAGTCATTATTATCTCCATCATCTTCATTCTGTTCCATTTGTTTTGCGTCTTCCACACACACATTTCCTCCCACCATGTTCCTATTCCCAGCTCACAAATCCTTTTATTAAATCAAATCCTGTTGCCCCTGGAAGCTGCAATACAACCAAGGAGTGGCTAAAACCCCAAAGGTCACAAAACTCTGCCCATCCCTGTTCGCTGCCTGCTTGGTTGTTTGTCAGCGTGTATGCAAGTGTCTGCGTGTGTGTTAGCTGCACGCAAGCCAACTGAATTTCCCATGGCACTACATACTACTTAGCCGGAGGGAAAATGTTGTGTGCATTTATGCTTGTGCAGGAAGAGGTTATAAGCTCAGGCCTATAACAGATTAAGGCTGCATGGTGCAATGGTTAGAGAAATGAGAGCTACACAATCCTGCACCACTAAGATGCCATATGCCTAGCAGCCATGCTGAGTCTACCCTGACACGAGTGTGTAAACATAATGTCTTTAAGGTGCCCCATTTCACATGTGCGGTCATTTCTCTTTTACCATCCAGCCTTACTTTTTGAAGGATGCTTCTTCCTTGTTTGTTTTCATCTTCCTTTTTTTTTAATCCCTTGGCTCCTCTTTCTTCCCCTCTCCCGTCCCTTCCTTCCCTTACTTCCTTTGCTTTTCATGTCTATTTCTTGCTCTCTTTCCTTTTCATCATTTTTTCCTTCAGCTCTCTGGCCTCAGGGTGGTGAGGGTGGCGGGTATCTTATTACTCTGTCTTATACACTAGTTCATCCAGCAGCAGACAAATACACACACATGCACATTCTCTCACACACACACACGCACAGACACACACACACACTGTCCTGAGGCTTGAAGGCTGGTCGTCTTTGATTGAGACTAATGGTGAAATTACACAGACTGCTGTTCTAAACAATAGTCTTCACTCACACTTATCTGGGGCGATGGTACGAAAATTGGAGGCTGGTGGGGGGTTGTGTTGCGATCAGTAGTGCCAACGGTTGCTGGAGGAAATTGGTGGCGAGGAAGGAGGATGAGATGCAAAACATGTTCCCTCCAACTGTGGTGCATCACTCAAATCAGGTCTTCCTTTTCTTGAGGTCATACATACGTTTAGTTCAGTTTGTTAATCAAAAAACAGTCTGGAGTGGCTGCGTGACACTGAACAATTTCCAGCCTTGTTACACATTTCTCTAAAATGCCACGTGTAAATAGGGTGGCACGGTGCTGCAGTGCTTAGCACTGTCACCTCTAATGATTTACCAAGGTGTGCCCTGCCTCTCACCTCTCTGACTCACTGACGTTAAGCTTTTTTAAACTCAGCTAATCTGCTTAACCAGGGCTCTTTGTTGGTGATTGATTTTGTTGATTTGACTGATTGACTGAGATTGTAATCAAACCCCCAGCTCTCATCAGATTTTATATGAAATATTGTGGAATTCTGATTGGTGCTCTGAGTCATTCGTATCCCATTTACCCAGCACTTAAATCAATTAGAGGAGCAGAGAGGAAAAAAACAAAACAAAAAACGTATGATTTAAAATTAACAAAACAGCTGCAACTTTGGCAGGGACGATGGGCCACATCACTCAAAGTCAGAAGCTGGATGAGAAAAAAAGAGAAAAAAAGTGGATTTCAGGACCTTTAAAGTACATCACGGCCTGGCTCAGAGCCATAGTGCTGAATTGCTGGTCCCCCGTGAGCCGGAGTTCAAACTCAGATGCTCATGCTGGGATCTTCTAACTATTCGGTAAATCCTGGTTCAAGAATAAAGGTGGCTGGGTTTTTGCACTCATGGGCTCTGAGCTCTGTAGCGCCCTGCCAGAGGATATGAAGCTCGCAGAATCAGTAACATTTTTTAAATGACCTTTCAAAATCCATCTTAAAAAATGACACCCTTGGTTGCTTGTTGAAATGCCCAAAAGCAAATCTAATAAATTTATGTTTGACTGAGCAGGCAAATACTGAATGTGAGCGCAAAGAACGGAGCAGAATACGTGCAAGAGGATCGCACGTATCTTTATCTTAACTTACTGTACTGTCCATTCTGGCTCATTATGATGTTAAGGCGAATACACACAATCCACAGTCATCATTCTATACAGAAATACTTACTCGGTCTGTATATAATACTACATTTCATTTGATGCTTCAGTGGTCTAGGCCCGTCAAAATAAATTAGATATATTGAAAATGTGACCTTATCCATCGTGCAGGTAGTTTTTGTTCTTATACTCAACTGAATTTCAAGCATGGAGCCGAAAGAAAACATTATATTGTTAATAGCAGTAATCGATGAAGTGGTTTGGCCATGTTCAACCAAGAAGAGGCTCTGGGGAGGAGCAAGGTGAGACTGACCTGGGTACACCTCAGTATCTCTCTAAAATAGATCAAGAATGTGGTCTGCCGTCTTGGCATCTTTGTCACCATGAACTGTACCCAGATAAGTGTTGATGAATAGATGGATGGATATTCCTAATGTTGTTTTGAGTAATAGAGGTAACTAAGTAATAGAGGTAGCATGATAGGAGAAAAGAAAGAACAAGAATAGAGAAGAACAGATAGATGAGCCTTTTCACCTGGCTCAGAGCCACCTATGTGTGTGCGTGTGTGCGTGTGTGCGTGTGTGTGTGTTACAGTGAAGCAGGAGGGCATGTGATGCATCCAATAGACTCTCCCAAACATTTTTTTTTAGTTTCCTACAAAGACTTCCTCTCTTCCTCTCGATCCTTGTTTTGCTGTCATGATTTCACAGTCTTCACTGTGTGTTTACTTACCTACTGGAAAACACACACACACACACTCATATACACACAGAGGCATGGTGTTTTGTGTGTTTACTCCGTGCCCTTCTCTCAGAGGGAGAAGTGCAGACTGGGAGTTTGTGTGTGTGTGCTTGTGTGTGTGTGTGTGTGTTCAGTGGGTGGGCGATAGACAGATGAAAAAGAGAGGTGACAAAAAAGAGGGAGAGAAAGAGAGAGACGTGTCAGGGAAAAGAAAGCATCACGGAGTGTGAAGACGGCAAGAACAATGATGCGGTTTGTGGCTATGTTTAACTGTGTGTGTGTGTGTGTGTGTGTGTGTGTGTGTGTGTGTGTGTGTGTGTGTGTGTGTGTGTGTGTGTGTGTGTGTGTGTGTGTGTGTGTGTGTGTGTGTGTGTGTGTGTCCGTTTTTTCTTCCCGAGTAGGCATGGCAGTAAACTGTTCTGCCCCTTTGCCTGACAGCCTCTCTCCTTCTTTCGCCCTCTCTTTTCTCCTTCTGTTTGACCACTTGTCTGACATTCTTGTAAATTCTTTGTCAGCTATAATTACAGCAACCCTGAATTAACAATGCAGTCTTTAATCAGAGCTACAATGGATTGAACATCATTCACAGGATGCTGTGTAAAAATAAATAAAATAATATACATGATGTAATATTTACATTTAAAAGAATATATTAACGACTTATTTGAAGCATCACTTAAATGGTGCGATACATATTCATATCAAAAATAAATGCATGGCCATGAAACTGTAAATAGTCAGTTAATTAAAATCATTTTCATCGTTGGTTAATTCGCCGTCAAATAATCACATTCAACATCATAGTTAATAATGTTTAATGAGACCAGCTTTACGTGTCTGCAAATGACCTCATCCTTCCAAATGTTTTAAGATGCAAATATAATGTACACTATAACTGTAATTATTTTGTTGAATCCAGCTTTTGCCATTTGATTTAGATTCAGCACTTGATTACAGCTGTTATGCATATTTGTTTCTTTTTTTTCTGCAATACTTAATCATTCACAAATGAAACTACGAAATGAAAGCGGGCAGCATCGCCTGCTTTGAACAGAGATCTCTCATCTTTATTTTAATTTTTCATTGCAAGCAGGTTGCCATCTTCTCAAGTATTGATGGAGACACCAGTTCTTGCTTGCAGAGTTTGAGTTTTTACTCCATGCAATGCCCATGCTACTTCTACCTTTGTCTCTCTCTCTCTCTCTCTCTCTCTATCTCACACACACACACACACACACACACACACACACACACACACACACACACACACACACACACACACACACACACACACCTTATTGCATCTTAGGTCACAGTAACTATGCACATGCTGAGGTCATGCAAGTGGCTGGGGTCAGGGTCATACTTGGCCGTAAGCAATTCAGTCGCGCACACACAC
Source organism: Pelvicachromis taeniatus (assembly GCA_015108175.1). NCBI lineage: Eukaryota > Metazoa > Chordata > Actinopteri > Cichliformes > Cichlidae > Pelvicachromis > Pelvicachromis taeniatus. The sequence goes on along the minus strand of VURO01005307.1, from coordinate 11,303 downwards.
TCAGTCTGTCTACATATGGCATACACACAGAAATACACACATTGTCTGTCTCATGCACACACACACACCTATTGTCTGCATCAATTAGCTTTGCTTTGCTGCACTGACCTAGCACAGCCTAGACCTACTTTGTTGTTTATGTGTGTGTGTGTGAGTGTGTGTGTGTGTGTGTGTCTTTTTGTCTGCTTCCCAAGTGGAGCATATCTGAAGGTATAAGTCACTGTTGCTTCCTGCACATGTGCAGACCCACCTCTCCTGGTTAGATAATTGTCTGTTTCAATAAAGAAGTGCTGTACCTGAAGGGAAGCATTGCTGTTTGTCTGTGAGCGTGTGTGTGTGTGTGTGTGTGTGTGTGTGTGTGTGTTGTCGGCAGTGAAGTGGCTTTGAGAGCGGAGAACTCGCTCTAGTTAAAAGCTTTTCGTAACCTCTTGATTCAGATGTTGTTGTTTAACTGCGGTGAGAACAAGAAGACATCAGCAGATTAAAAGATGTCTGTAAGTCTGATTAGCCTGTGCCAAAGGTGGACAGGTTGTATTTTGCCTCCATGTTCCTCCAGCTGGTGTATGCACACACCGAACATAGCTGCAGCTATCAGGAGGCTCTTAACAAGCAGCTATTATTTTTTTTATTGCAACAGCTTGGGGAGCTTTTGTGCAGGAAAAGCTGCAAATAGATCCTCAATAGAATACAGTTGTGTCACTTAAGTGTTTGCTATTTGAAGTTTTAGCATCTTGGCAAGCTGTAAATACCTTTAGATTGCATATCTGTGGCATTTTGAATGCCCGTGCTAAGCCGGATTAGATCTTTTGATGCAAATGGTTTTCGACTGAACTGCCAGGCATGGGAAAAGTTTTGCTGTTTCGGAGGACGGCTAATTCCAACAACATGGTCCGAGCCAGCTTCCTGTGGGAGCCTGGACCTAATACAGAGTTCACTGGGTTTTTAAACAACATGGAATTGCTCCTTAAAGCTGAACTTAAAAATAAAACAAATAAACTGTAACACTTTATAATACGGCCCATGACTATAGGCCTAATTACAAGGTATTTTATTTAAAATTATGATGTCATTATATTTGCCTACAAATACTTAAATGTACTTTTTGTTTGCTCTAAAACCTGATGTGTAACCCTTTATTCAACCTGTGACTACCTTTAAGTATTGCGTAAGTAATTTTAAGCAGTGTGCATTTTCTTATCTTACATTGTAAATAAGATGTACATTTCAGGGAGTGGGCTGTATTATAGAGTGGGTTAATCATTACGTAGAAATACATAATAGATGTTCTAATATTCAATTAGCCTTTTATTAAACCAATATAAATGTTATAGGGACTGTTCTCCCTTTCCAATTTACAACGAGAAGAAAATGAATACCATCAAAACTGCAGGCCTATGCGACCTCGTAGTTTTTACAGTCACTGTTTAAATATAACTTTAAACATTATTGTACAGGAAAAGAGTGTCTGCTTCCTTGTAAAGTGCCTGCAAGGTTAATCAACTCCATAATACAGCCCAAAAGCTACAGCGTACTTACAATGTAAGACGGGCAAATATTTGTTTTTCTGCAAAATTACCAAGTAAATAAGTGACTTATAGTATAATTTGTGTCTCCTTTCCTCTAAAATACATGACGGTATCCATTTTCTGAAATTACTCATAAACTAGATAACTACCGTATTTTCCAGGCTACAAGGTGCACTTGAATATTAGCCGCACAATTTGAAATTATGAAAAAATCATATTTTGTACAAAAGCCGCAGGTGTTTTAAATTAGCATATGTAAGAGAATATACACAAAGGGGATTGTCAGGAAAGAGATGACTGTTTTGGAAAACATTGTTTTTATTATGGGACACCGCCCCGTGTGTCCCATGCGTGCGCCGCAGACATGAGCCCCACGAGGCGGGCCCCGCACTGCGCTTCTGGCAGAGAGGGGAGGGCGACGGAGCGACTGCTCCCCCAGCTGCGGCGCGAGCCCAGCCCCGCTTCGCACCCCAGCCCGACCGACCCAGCCCTTAGAGTCAAGCCTTATCCCGAAGTTACAGATCTGACTTGCCGACTTCCCTTTGCTGCCTTGTTCTAACATGCCAGAGGCCGTTCACCTTGGAGACCTGCTGTGGATATGGGTACGGCCTGGCGTGAGACTTACACCTTCTCCCCCGAATTTTCAAGGGTCAGCGAGAGCCAGCTTGCTAATCTAGTCTCTTTTTCGCGATAATTCGTACGGCACTACTTTGGCTGGCGGACGGACATGTGACCAACATATCACTCTTTTCCCTCGTGACTGTGTGCCTGATCACATGCCTTTACGCCAGGCAAAACTTGTGCGGCTCATAATCCGGAAATTACGGTAATTAACTTTACTGACAGTACAATTATTTCTGTTTTCTGTAAAGACCTGACTTGTTACCCCTCGTTATTCTTGATATTCTAGTGGACCTAAGTATTTGTAGGTACATATATCTACATATATTACATTGTAATTTCAAATAAAATACACTGAAATTTCCTTTAATTCATTACGCCCTTAGTGGCGTTACCAAAAAGTCATCCTTGTGTCACTGCTATCCTGTTGTGTGACACATTCAATTGACAGATTACACTCCTAAGCACTACACAGCCCACTAACAAACAGTCCGTGTTCCAGTGGCTGCTTCACCTGTCAAGCATCCCAGCGTTTCCACAGGGGCAAAGCAGAGGAGGCAATCATGAATCACTTTGGTTATTCAAAATCACTTCATTCACTTCTCTTCAAAGATTCATAATCGCTTATTAAGTTGTTCATTCACTTCTTCCCCTGAGCTAAGCCTTTACAGCACTGTTTAAACGCACTTCAGTGAACACGTCGGTGCTCACATGGTCCTAACACTGATTCACACTGTCTTCAGATTCTTTGGTGTGGTTGCAGTTATCCTTCATTCAAGTACAAAAATCTAGCAGAGATTCAGCCGTATATACACTAAACACCGAGCAGCAGAATGAGGCTTATCGCTATCTGGCATGTTATCATTTTTTTTGTATTGTCGGTAGAAGGCAGCTTTGACTGAGACCTGCAATATTTTATGCAAGTGTTTCTCCATTCACACTAGCTTATCAGACACAATGCAACAAACACTCACAGCTTCTGATTCAGATCCAACACTCGCTCAAAGTTTCCTTCTAGAAGGGTGTTTGGTTTGGTGTTCAAGACAGGAAACACCAAACCGGTCCCCCATGTTGAGGCTGTGGGTCATCCACATTATGATCCATTTCCCTCGCCTCACATTAACCTCTTGTGATGTGTCACACTGTCTCATAATTCCTACCATGCAGCAGTTTATTTTTTAATTCATCGGCCCCTGTGAAGAACAGCCACACGGTGCCTGAACACCCCCCCCTCTACAAGTGTCAGCGCTCTGCACATAGTGACACGTTAGGAACAAGATGATACACACCTTCACTTTATTCATCAATGCTGCGGTTAATGCAACACTGCTCTGGGGTGAGTCTCATCTCCAGAGATCGTAACACTGGCTGATTGGATTATTAATGGTATAGATTAGTTTATGGCTGTAATCTGAATGCAGGATTGATTACAAAATAACTTTAATGGGAATAGCATTATTGATTACTTAATAACCACGACTGTCCCCACGGGAGGAGTGCATTGATTGTGCATACATTGGAAGAAACACTGTGTTCCAGCCACTGGACGGAAGAAAATGAATGTGACCATTTTGCGGGCCTGATCCAACTGATTTCTGCAGATCAAGTAAGGTCTTTAGTGCCACCGATTATGTGGGTTAATGCTACAGGAAACACGGCACAGGCTGAACAAAGCCGCTCTCACAGGTGCTCGTGGTCTTTCCCCAAATGAGCCACAGTAAGCCGCGGCCTGAGGGTGAGAAATGAAAGCAGTCACAGTGGAACCTGGGATGTTTTACGGGGTCTAACATTTTAGCGTGAATTAATGTTCGACTTTCACACTAGCGCTGTTTCAGGGCGCCACTGAAATGCGGAGCGGGACTTTCCGAATGCAATTAAAGTCAAGGAAGTTAAGAGCTGTGCCCCTCTCCTGCTCCCCCGTGAGAACAAAACAACAATACCCAGTGAGTTAGCAGACAGACAGAAATTTACACACACGGGCTCACCGTGCCATAAAACTATTATTGTTCTGTGGTTTATTGTTACTTTGACATTTATCTCTTCACTTTGCTCGCTTTGCTCTCCTATCTTTTTTTCTGTCCTACCTTACTTATTGTTGGCTTTACTTTTGCATTCCTAGTACTGACATTACACATACCATTACATTTACTACTGCTGTAGAAAAAACGGCTTTGTTGAATGGCACCGAGGTGAAATGAAGGAAGCAAGAAAACTGAGAGAATAGAGAGTAAGAGAGGCAAGGCTGAATGAGACATAATAGGAAGTAGATGGGGTATGGCAACAGACACAAGGGTAAGGGGGAAAAAAACTTGAAGGAGAAAAAGGGAAATGAAGTGTAAAAGAAGAGAAAAAAGGGATGTTTTAATATTGGTGCCTATATCTATCTGGCCCTGGGAGGAGAGGAAGGATCGACACTTCAGAGAGTTACGAAGGTAAATGAGGAGCTGCTGTCGATATAGTCGATATAGATAAATCCTTTTAAATAACATACACTGAGTCAAGCTAAGATTTGGGGAGCATCAAATACTCCTAGCACAGCTAGTTTGTTTGAAATAAAGTATAGAATTAACCCAGCTGGTGTATCTGAGTACTCTCATCTAACAATCTAAAGTTGTATGAACAAAACAAGAGTCGCCTTCTCCAATAATTATTCAGCTCTTTTTATTTTTTGTATCCACAATGTGGATAAACAACAATTGTCCACTTTGACCTTGATGACAATTGCCAGCTGCAGTGCAAATCCAAAGTCCCTGCTGCTTTGTCAGGAAATAGTAAGGCTGATACGAACAACAAGGCTTGTTCATATAAAGGTTGTCTGCAGCACGGGGCGATAATAGTGCATTACTCTTCATTAAACCAAATCCACAGGGAAATTATTGTCCAAACATTTCATTGATTTCATGAACATCATGTTTTTAGCTAACAGCAAGGCTTCTGTTTATAAAAGTTAGTTTTTCCTTCAGGCGTCTACAGGATATCTCTTCATTGAAAAAAAAAACGATGCAACGCTTGGATCCAGACAGACACACAGCCTTGTGAGTTCGTGACTTTATAAAAAAGAAATGTATTCATTAAACCAAAATGAGAGGATGCTAACTTTCCTCAGTTTTAACTTTTTCCTTTCACTTACCTGCTTAAATTAATCAGCATGCTTTACGCACCTGTTTATGCTATAAACTTTGCTATTATTTTACTACTGAATTGAAATGAATAATGTTACCTTCTCTTTGTGATACCCAGGTGTTTCCTGCAGATGTAGGCAGAATGATTGAAATGTGCTGTTATTCAGTGGGTTTGATCTTTGTGTCTTGACCATTCAATGTATAAATTTACACCGACTCCCAAAGAAAAAACTAAATAAGAGGAAGGATTCACTAAGTGCTTTAAGCTGTTCTAAAAAACTAATTAGTCGGTCATTCTGAAAAGCTTTTGACATTTAAAATTGAGTTTGTGTTAGTCAGCGTCTGCAGTGAAGTTGGAAGAAATAATTGGAATTGGTTGAGTAACACGCATGTCCCTCTGTTTAACTGGTTAAACCAGATGTGGCATAACTAGTGTTTGAGCCAGAGGACCACAGCCTCGACCCCTTTAAAGTTCAACTGAGAACACACTCCTCTGATCCCTTTGTCCCTAATATCAAACCAGTATTTTTTTTTAAATTACAAAAACCAAAAACATACTACGCCTAATATAATTATTTGATTTGAGGTAGATGCTGTTAGCCGGCTTCTCCATATGTACTTTTAATCAAAATGGCTTATTAGAAAAAAAGTCTAGCTAATTTGAAATTATAGCCATATATTAAATATAGCAGAAATATATTATATAGTATTATATAGTGTTATATATATAGTGTAGTATAATGTATTATATCAAAAATGCTAGCAAGGATTGCCTCTGAGCTGAAGTTAAATAACTATTAGTGTCTCTTTGCATTAAGCTGATTTAGCGCTAGCTCACTGCACCTATGTGTGATTAACACTCTTGTTATTCGGTAGATAATAATCTGTTATTTTTTTACATTATTTTAATTCTTAACTTGGATTGGTGACATTCACAGATCACCTTGTAAAGTCCATTGGTGTAACTTTAGCTATCTTGTTTTTTTTTTATTTTTTTAGCTCAGCAGTAAAAAAAGAAGACTTAGTATTGGCAGCCACGCCTCCTTAATGAACACTTACCACTCTGAATGCAGGCCCGGTGAAAATTGTTGCCTTGCAGTTTATTGTCGTCAAATTTAAAAGCATAAAGCTGAACAATTCGAATGAGGCAAGCAAGTTTAAATAACATTCACAAAAGACCACAACAGCAATAGCAGGAGCAAAAGTTTTGAAAACATGAATTACCAATCGTTAAAGGTCAAGATAAAGTTGTTTACATCCCTCCATCAAGCTTAGGTTGATATTTTTTTTTACCTTATTCATATATTTATAATTTTCTAAAGTCTATTAGTGCCATCAAAGATCAATCTTCCGTCATTTTTTATAGCAGTGAGTGGGCACAGTAGTGACTCTCTGGAAAAAGACAGTTGGGCTAATCCTGCCCAGTCTGGCTCAAAAATAGTCTGTTTCTTATTGTCTGTGTTATTTGGAAAGTAAAATCTTGATGGGAATTTGAAGTATACTTTTATGAATTTGAGAATGCTTGACTGCACATCCAGACCTCAGGGGTCTGCTGTAAAAATGGACTTATAGCTCTGTTTGCAGAAGTGTAAATTATAGTAGCCTTGAAACTTTAGGACTTGCGTGTTTACTTGAATTGGCTTGTGTTACTGATCATATATTGCCGCTCTCGCTGTTTTTGTCAC
>VURO01005299.1:7181-19653 GCA_015108175.1 Pelvicachromis taeniatus | reverse complement strand
CAAAGCTGAAGCTGCGCCGGGGCTGGATCTTTCAACAAGACAACGACCCTAAACACTGTTCAAAATCCATTAAGGCATTCATGCAGTGTTGTTCCTCTGCATGATGTTCCTCTTCCAGAATGTTGTACTTGTTCGTACAACATTCTGGAATGGCCATCTCAGCCCCCTGAACTGACTATAACTGAAAATCTGTGGTGTGAGTTAAAGACAGCTGTCCATGCTCGGAAGCCATCAGACCTGAATGAACTAGAGATGTTTTGTAAAGAGGAATGGTCCAAAATACCTTCAACCAGAATCCAGACTCTCATTGGAACCTACAGGAAGTGTTTAGAGGCTGTAATTTCTGCAAAAGGAGAATCTACTAAATATTGATTTCATTTCTTTTTTGTGGTGCCCAAATGTATGCACCTGCCTAATTTTGTTTAAAGAATTATTGTACACTTTCTGTAAACCCAGTAAACTTCTCAAATATCACTGTGTGTGTCTCCTATATGATAGATTTAACTGACATTTTTTTTATCGTAACAACCAACGATTTATACAGGAAAATCATGACGATTAACAAGGTTGCCCAAACTTTCACATCCCACTGTATATGGAGAATGGGTGGAATCTGTCTACACCTTCAGGTTTCTGGGCACCGACATCACTGCTGATCTCCCCTGGACCCACAACACCTCATTAGTCATTCACTTTGCTCTAACAGTTGAATCTTAGCAGTTGGTCCAGTAAATAAAGTCCTGATCAAAATTTAGGACCAATTAGAAAAATGGCAGAAAATCACATTTTGCATGTTTGGATTTTTACAAGATTCCAAGTAGAGCTTCAACATGCAACAAGAAGAAATGGGAGTGAGACAATTTTTTGAGCATGCAATTTATTGAAAACAACGCTTAAAGTGAAACAGGCTGTTTTATAGCTGATCAGAAGTTCAATGGTAAATAGTCTGATTCTTATATAGTGCTCCTATAGCATTCAAGGCACCTTATACAACATGCCACATTCACCCAATCACACTTTCTTCTTTCGGAGTATGAATGTTAGTTGCTTGCTAACATTCATACTCCAATGGATGCGTCGAAGAGCAACTTGGGCTCAGTATCTTGCTCAAGGATACTTGGCATGCAGACTGGATGAGCCATAAAAGTACAAGTACACATAAGTGTGTACTTGTACACCCTTCCTAAATTCCCATTATTCCTAAATAATAGGAATTTGGAAGGGTGCAAACATTTTTTTTACACCACTGTATATAAAGATATCTTAAAAGCACTCTTGTGTTTTGGATAAGTTAACCATTGTTAACTTACCTTTTTAGAAGAGGTAACATTTTCCTTTCTGAGATGTTACAGATTTGTTATTTACTTAAAAATTGAATATTACGTACGTGTAAGAAAGGAAGTATTATAGTTCCGGATTTAAGTATGGCTAGTGATGCCTGAGTCCAAATGAACCACCTTTGTTTAATTGAATTCGACTTTGGGGTTGCACTTAGATCTTGATGCTGTGCTGAGACAGTAACCTAGTGCATGACAATCAGCCAGGAAACAGGAAGGTGTTAATGAGGGGCTAGGAAAGCTTGATGAGATATGAAATCTGGCATACACCTCTGACATGGGGAGAGTTTTCACTTTTTGTCTGTGTAGGTTCTCCGTCTCCGTCTGATCAAAAAGATCAGTAGAACCAACGACCACTGCTTTGGAACTCTCTCATGAATACCCCCCCAAAGTCTCTTTTGTGGTATAATCCCAAACACTAACCCTAACTGACATAAGTAAGTCTTGCAAATTTTTTAGATTTTGTTTTGAAAAAAAAATCTGACTGACGCCATGTTATATGTTACACACTGTGGACAGAAAGGGGAACAGTGGTTAACTTTCCCAGGAGTGGCAGCCTACCAAAATTACTCCAAGAACATATCGACGACTAATCCAGGTCACGAAAGAACCCAGAACAACATCTATAGAACTGCAGGTATGGTCTCCATTAAGGTGAGGACAAGTTCCAAGGTGAAAACCGCTGATGACTGAGAACATAAATTTTTGGATAGCATTTTGGATTTTTAAATTATAATTTAAAAACTGTCCAAAAAGACAAATCATCAGGAATGAGCTTTTGTGAAGTTCTGAAATCTGGTGTCTGCATGGCATTATGAAATATGAGCATAATTTTATGGGGTTTTGTGGGGTTTTTTTTTATTAAACTGCACACATTAGGTGAGTCAGAAGTGGAATCTGGTTAAAGATTCATGTTATCTATCAGGGATGCTTTGTAATTAATTTTTAATGTTGATATGGTGTTATTGCACTTCATTGACTTTGTTCAGTTTGAGCAGAATTGTCCTTTATTTTCTCTAGAAAAGTGCAGAAGTTTGAGATGAAACTCAGCATACAGTGTATAGGAATCTGAGAATTTCATGTCAGCCATCAAGGATAATTTTCTTAAAATTAATTTTCAATCTTATTCAATCAATTGACATTGACTTCATTGACTGTTCAGTATGATTAGAATTATCTGTTATTAATTAAAGAAATATTACAGTCCAATAAATTATGCTTCATGGTTTTATTCCCAAAAAAAGTTTATAATATTTTCCAGGAATATTCAGCAGATATCAAGTGAAATTCAGCACAAACATAATGCAGATTATGTTGAAGATTTGAATTTATTTCTAACAGAAGCTGATCATGAACAAAAAAGTCAATTACCAGGAAAATTCAGAAAAAAAGACATCTTGATACTAAAGCATAATTTCACTTAATTTCCTCAAAATAACACAAGCCATGTCACTCCCTCTCCCTCTTCCCCATACACACACAAGCAACCTTTCCCCTATCTCTCGCTCTCTCTTTCACACACATACACACCCTGATTTTTGTCTAAAAATAAACAGCAACAATATATCTAACTTTCTGTCTGTTAAAAAGGAATCAGCAACAAAAGAGAAGCATTGCCTTTTAAATGACTGCTGCCTTGAGGCCACCATGATGCAAGCCTGACTGCTCATCATTGCAAGTCAAGTTCACGGTCTGGCTGCTGCCATGGGGTCTACATTCACAAAGCCTTAACATCATTTTGGGTTCTTGGCTAGCTTTGCCTGACTGAGCTAGCTTTGCCTGACTGACGCTGGCTAGCTTTGCCTGACTGACGGCTCTTGGAAAGCCGTCAGCATGTGCACAGACAGCACGTCTGTGCACATGCTTCCCAAGAGCCGTGTTCGGGAGGAGTGGTTTAAGTCGACTGCGACTGCCTCACTCATGTTACCGCTACTCGCTGCCGCCATGTGTTTTGTTGAAAGTGATGACGCATCGACGCAAATTTTTTTACGTCGATGTATTTTACGCATCGACGTAATCAATTAGGTCGATGCGTTGTCCCAGCCCTAGTCCGCATCACTGCAGCCATAGCTCCCTTTTCCCATCACTCGTGAACAAGACCCCGAGATACTTAAACTCTTCTACTTGGAGCAGGAACTCGTCCCTGAGCTTGAGTTGGCACTCCACCCTTTTCCGGCTGAGGACCGTGGCCTCAGATTTGGCCTCAGCTGTGAACCAATCCAGTGCAAGCTGGAGGCCATCATCCGATGAAGCCAACAGAACCACATCATCCACGAAAAGCAGAGATGAGATTCTGAGACCACCCAAGTGAAAGCCTTCCACCACTTGGCAATGCCTAGAAATTCTCTTCATTAAAATTATGAACAGAATCGGTGACAAAGGGCAGCCATGGCGAAGCCCACTGGGAACAAGTCTGACTTATGGCCGGCTATGCAGTCCAAGCTCTCACAATGGTTGTATAAAGACCGAATGGCCCATAGCAATGGGCCAGACACCCCATACTCCCAAAGCACCTCCCACAGGACACTCGGAGGACACAGTCAAATGCCTTCTCCAGGTCCACAAAACACATGTAGAGAGGTCCTGTATCTTAAATCCAAACTGCTAATTCCACCAGGTGAATGTTCCTATTCTATTTTTTTTAAATAGGGTTGGCAGCAGAGCATATGAACTGTACCAGCAACTAACTTTGACAGGGCCCTAGTCCACGTTTGAAACAAATCACTTTGCTAGTCTATAAAGACAAAAAAAGAACTTGCATTCACACACATGCATAATAAAAGCCAGTCACACATAGCACAACTCACAGAAAAATTTAGCCAATGTCATAAAAAGTGCAAAAATATGTGCATTATATTGCTGAGGCAAGTAGGAGACAAACAGAAGACAGGCGGTGCATCAGTGAATAGTTTAACTCAAACACTTTCTATTGTTTCATTTCCATTTGTTTTGCAAGTCATGATAGCTGCACAAGCTGTTAGTTGACCTTTGTTAGTTTCAAAAAGATATGAGAGGTACTTCCCAATATCTGACCTTAATAGACCCATCTCCTCTTCCTCAGTCATGCTGGTTGCCATGATTGCTGCACAAGCACCAAACTACTGTGAAATGAATCATGAAATTGAGCTTGCACTATATTAACTTATGTGAGTGTTTAAGTTTACCATCATTACGTTTTATTATTATTATTATTAGATTAGTGTAGCTTACAGTTGAAATATATTCGTAGATACACCAGAATGAGAACAATGACTTTTCTGGGTGGACCTGGACCCCAGAGGTTCCTAGATAGCACTGATGCTACCCACAAGTCCGTAGTCTGGTAGCTAAGCTCTGTGTCAACATAATATAGTACAATTAGATCTTTAGACTATGAACTGTCCTTATTATTCAAGATTTTGTATGTAAGGAAGAGGATGTTGAATTCAGTTCAGAACTCAACAGGGAGATAATGATCAGGAGTTAATATGGAGAAATATGGGCTCTGAAAACTGAAAAGTTTTTCAGGGAGCATTGTAAGCAGTCTGATATTAATGAAATACAATAATCTAGCCTAGAAGTAATAAATGCATGTCCATTAGCCTCACGGTTTTGAGTTGTGTTGTTTTGGTTATTTGTTTTACTTTGTTAGTGTCTTGTCTCGTGTGAGCTAGGTTTACCCTTTCTTTTCTTATTTGATCTTCTGAGAGGAAGAGAAGATTGAAAAATCTGACTTCAACCATAAGCTGAACCCTATTGAACCAGCTCAGGGATCAGCTTGGGTGTGCTGTTTGTGCCAGAGTAACCAATTATACCATACTGGCTGACTGTGACAAATGCTGGTTGAAGCATGGGATGCCATCCCACACCACCATGTAACCAAGCTGGAGACTGACCATTATGAGAAAGAGGTGCCTGGTTGTTGTGGTTCCTTATGTTTCTTCTAAATGCTGCTGACACCCCTGTCTGTGAGCTAAATAAACCGTAAACTGCCAATGTTTCTTCAGACTTCCATCATTCAGCCCAATAAATGACAAAAAAAAAAGAGAGTCAATAGCAGAACAAGCTCTTTGGCATTGACAAAGAAGAACTGGCAAGTTTTTCATGGGTACAACCCACATACTCAACTCTGGTGCTTAACCCAGACATGCATTTTCACAAAACAAAAACAAAGGCTTTCCTAGATTTATTGCCAAGAAGCATTGTTACAATAAAGACATATTTCATCAAACACAAATTTCCTTACCTTTTGTGCTAAGTTTAGCTAATTATTACTAGTAGTAGTAGTAGTAGCATACATTTTATTTGTTGGGGCTTTTAAAACACTCAGCATCACATTACAACACAAACTACAAGAACAATATTAAAATATGGGAACAATGAAAATGTAAAACATATAGAACATATAAAAGAGGATGATTATTGATGATAAACTAACTGATATTAACTGTGTAAAAGAGTGCTGTGTCCTTGATTCCAATGTTAGTCAGACATTCTAACAGAAGACTTCTAAAAGTCTTTAAATAAAACCCCTGAATGACTGATTCAGGGCTCTACCTAATCACACCTTGGCTCGTGTGATTAGGTAGAGGGGGGGGACACTCCCATAGGGCCTAAAAATCTGCGACTCTCCACCATTTGACCATAAAACTGAAGAAGCTTCTCGGATGAGAGGTGAAACATCTACAAGCAAGAAGATGTTCAAGAAGTTCAGACACTTTTCTTTCCAAGCTCCTTAGACTACGATGACCTGGATAACTGAGAACATTCACAGACATAGAAGGTTGATCCCTCCAGTCTGCATGCCAAATATCCATGGGCAAGATACTAACCCCAAGTTCCCCTCCAATGCATTCATCAGAATGTGTGTGAATGTTAGACAGAAAGCACTTACATAGAAAGAGCATAGAAAAAAAGTGCTTGTGTCAATGGGTGACTGAGGCAAGTTGTATAAAAGCACTTCAAGTGCCCAGTGTAGAAAAGTGCTATATAAGTTCCATTCTATTTGCCATTTACTTTTTCAATCCATCTGTCTTCTCGGTCCAAAATGTGAGCAATGGCAAAACAGAGAATATGACAGAACAAACACTCATGGTGTGTCACACTATTAAGCATTAGTAAGGTATATATATCATTACTTCTCTCTACTATGCCATTTATAAATACAGATCTGTATTTATAAATGGCATACTAAGGAGGAGTGATGCTATATAGATGATGAATTAAGCACTTGCTAATACCTGAATAATACTTAATAGTGTGACATTATTATAAAGTGCAGCCGAATAAAGTGATATTTAAATGTGTGACTAGACAATTAAACACTCTTACTGTTTTACAAATATGCTGGGTTACATATGCAGTGTACATTGTAATACTAAACAAAGCAGTAAATAAATGTATATAAGTCAATATGCACTGCATATAATTTAATGGTTCCAAAATGCTATTCCACAACTTTACGGCTCTAATTTTAGTATGTACACAGTTAATGTAGTCCATGCGGATTCTATTTTGCAGTGAGTCCAGCTATCTCCATCCAGAATACAGCAGGTCACATTTAAATATTTCTCAAGGCTCCACATGCAGAATTAGAAGCTCCTTGTTCTGAAAATATGGAGCCTGGCTTTTCAGATGAATTCACTGGACTCTTATTGGGAATTGCAATTCACATTAGAGATAATGTTCTACAGTAATGATCAAAAGCAAACATTTTGCCTAAGCATGCCAACGATACTGCTTTAATCATTCTTTAAAGCTTTTTCAGCTGTGGTGAAGGTTCAACATAACAAATAGACCATCTTCCAACAAGAAGCTGTCCAGCTTGTGGACTATTTAGAACTCTTTCAATAGAGTGTCATTATTCTGTTACACCTTAGAAAAATGATATTTTGGCCTCTGAGGTGAAATGCCAGTATTAGAAACATTTTCAGTAATTATCAATTACATAATTTAATTTTATTCATCTTCCATCAACCATTTAAATGGATCACATTGTCGCTGGGAAAAAAGGTAAACACACAAATGGTTTGCGAATAGTTATTATTTTAACTGTAGTTCTGAAGTATGCAGGTGAGAGTGAGAATGATGAGAATGCAAGAATGAATGTGAGTGTGAATGGTTGTCTGTCTATGTGTCAGCCCTGTGACAGACTGGCGACCTGTCCAGGGTGTACCCTGCCTCTCCCCCCACAACAGCTGGGATAGGCTCCAGCACCCCCGCGACCCTGAAAAAGGATAAGCGGCAGTGAATGGATGGATGGATAGTTCTGAAGTATTTATTTAAAATTATGGTTGTTTACTAGAGAGGTGTGCTTTCTGCAAATTTTTGCATCTTCTTTATATGTTGCAGTTACTAATATTAGGCCAGTTTGTTTTTCCTTCTTAGCGCTTACTTTTAGACATATTCTTAGACAAACAAGTGTCCCAAAAGAGTGTGCAGTATATAACATATGCATGGAGCCACCAGGGAGTGATTAAAACCTGTGTCCATTTGAATACCCAGAGGAATGCACCTCTTGTTGCAAAATATATTCTGATCGTGTCTGAGAGAAAATAAGGTAAAGTGGCTAAATTCCTGATTAAGAAGTATGTGTTGTTCAGTACCAAATAATGTATAATTTGTAAATTATGGTCCCAGTCCAACTAAAATATTACTTTGTGATTGACAACTCAATAAGATGAATGCAGAGTCCACAAGTCTGTCAAACCTCTGCTTGTTAGTACTTGTTATACTAAAAGATGCAAACTGTTCTTCACTAACCTTTGACTAGATTTTCAATTAATAGCATAGAGATTAATGAATGCACGTTAATAACACAGCTATCTACTGTTAGCATTAGCTTATTAACGTCACATCTCTCATTCGAATATATATGTCACAGTTTCAAAAGACCGGTATGGTGAAGGGAAAAGGCCACACTAGTGCATTCATTGTAGTTTCATTGTAACACATGTACATGAAACATTTATAATTTTGCCACTGGATTCACTGCTGTTGCATAAAAATTAAGAAAAGCCCTTAAACACATAAAGACCTGTTTGAAGGTGTGTGTCTGAATATTACTTGTAGAAAAAATCCCTTTGAGCCTTCATATGAAGTAAAAGGTTTTGAACATTTAACATGTCTATCTAAACTCAGAAGGGGGTACAGTGGTTAGCACCGAGAGGGTTCTGGGTTCAAAATGTTCTCTCTGGGTACTCCAGCTTTGTCACACAGTCCAAACACATGGATAGATCTGTAATATAAAGCAATTCAATTCAGTTTTATTTATATGGTACCAAATCACAACAACAGTCACCTTAAGGTGCT
Organism: Pelvicachromis taeniatus; assembly: GCA_015108175.1. NCBI lineage: Eukaryota > Metazoa > Chordata > Actinopteri > Cichliformes > Cichlidae > Pelvicachromis > Pelvicachromis taeniatus. The sequence continues at coordinate 11,026 of VURO01005299.1, read as the reverse complement.
TTACATTGGATGGTAAAGACCCTACAATAATACAAAGAAACAGAAAAAAAACAAAACAACAATCATATGACTCCCTTTGAGAAAGCAATTTGGTGACAGTGGGAAGGAAAAACTCCCTTTTAACAGGAAGCAACCTCCAGCAAAACCAGGCCCACGAAGGGGCAGACATCTGCCACAACCGGTTGGGGGTGATGGGAGGAAGACAGGACAAAGACATGCTGTGGAAGAGAGCCAGAGACTAATAATTACTTATAATTAAATGCAGAGAGGTGTACAAAACATAGTGGGTGATAAAGTTCAGTGAAGAGGAAACACTCAGTACCTCATGAGAAGCCCCCATTAGGATAAATTTATTGCAGTGTAACTAAGATGAAAGCTCTGCCTCCCATCCTACTTTAAAAACCTTAGGAACCACAATTAAACCAGCAGTCTGAAAGCGTGTTCTTTTGGGGTGATACACATGAGGCCTTTAAGATAAGACGGGGCCTGATTATTATTGTATGGAATAATTAATGTACTATAAAACAGCATGGAATTAAAACAAAGAAAAGTACATAAATATGTATATTCAGTTTATGACTATCACTGTAACATCTTGTTTATTTGTTGTTACTATTAAGTTTTAATTGACTTTTAAAGTGTGTTTTATTATTCAGTCATATAAAAGTCACATTGAGGGAAATGACTACAATATAAAATTTCAAAACAATAATCTCACGTTGCAGAGTCAACAATGAAATGCAAATAGAGCAAAAAAAAATCAAACTCTCTCTTCATTGACGGTAGCATCAAATTATCACTAAACTCAGTTTAATTCTACTTTTCATACGTTTCTTCTAAATTAACAGACTGGCTTAGTAGGATGTCACATGTGTCGTGAACTTAAACTGTCTAAAATCATAAATGTAAAAACGAACTTCAAACTCAGTCCAGGATTAGTGCACAAAATGCCACAGAACTTAGGACATGATAAATCTCTATTTTTATTTATTTATTTTTATAAGTTGGTTTAAAATATGGAGTGGTTTCATCAGTATTTATCAAATGATATCTAAGAATTTCTATCATAGGTTGATAGAGCCAGCATATGGAGGAAGAGGCAAAGACGGGGGCATCTTTTTTTGCGGAATCTGAGAAAATCAAGAACTGGAGAGCTTCATTATGTAGTCCGCAAATAGCTCACATAGTTGTACGTTAAGTCCACTTTACATTTTGAAAATAAATCATGTTGTGAGTTTTTGAACAGTCTCCTCAGAATTTCATTTTCGAAAATATGTCTCAAATAGTTGTAGTACACTCCAGAGACAAAATTACTTCATAAGGCTGATTTAATTTTTTTAATAAGTTAATTTGTTTGAGACAGTATTTTAGGAATGATCGTAATAAATAACTTCAGCAGGTCTTGCTTATTTTCCTTCATGCCACTCTGACTATATGTTGAAAAATCCCAGTAGCAGTAACCCTAATTGAAATATGTATTTCAACATTTGGTTTGTCATGGTGTGCAGTTCTGCTGCTTTAATCCCAAAGATGTTTGCTGTATTCCTTATGCTTTGCAGCAGTATTACAGTAGTCGGCTGACAGGCAGAAGAGATGTGCTTGGTGGAGCGGTGCTGCAACACTCCTTTGCCCCACAGATTAGATCTATCGCTGACAGCCTGATCACTACAGAGACGCACAGAGGGCAGGACACCGTGATGGAACAAACACATACCAGATGAAACAGAAGCAGTAAATGGCCTCTGTAATTCACTGGGTCTGTAATTATCATTGTTGTTGTTGTTGTTATTATTATTATTATTATTATTATTATTATTATTATTATTATTAATATTTTACTTTTATTATTGTCGTTGTTGCATCATAAAATACCTTTATGCGATTTTGGGTAAATTATTATCATATATTCCGTTTTCCTTTCTTCTTTTATTCAGGCAGATTTGGAATCCATATTACTTGAGATGTTGGAAAGTGACTGTAAAATCTATTATTATGAATATTCATTAGTGATTTCTTTTGCTAACGTGGAAGTTTTACAGCTTAAACAAACTGTGGTTACATATCTTACAAACTAAACAACTAAAATTTATCAAATGCAAAAATACCATGGTACTCTAGGAAGGGGCTATTGTTTAGAATAGAACTCAATAGCCACTTTGAATATTAGACTTGTCTAAATATAATTGTAAAATACAATGGTAAAGTTGTGTGGGTTTGTTTGTTCTTCTAAAATATTTGTAGACTGGATGATAAAAACACTCTTGTTCTCATTTAATCAGTCGAAAAACATTTAAACGAGAAACCAGATGTACAAAAATCGAATTCTTTATTGTTCCCCTGACCATTGTACTTAGCATAAACATTACTATTACCTCTTATAGCAGCAACTTCACTTTTGTCCTTTTAGGTGGCCAACACTTTTGCCTCTCGTAGAAATGCATTGCTCAGTCTAAGCATCACTGCCTTGTGGTTTCACCAAAAACCACAGACTCCCCTTCGTTTAGTCCCACTGTTTCTCTGTTAGATTATTATACACCGTGAATACACTGTTCACCTGTTATTTGCATGCTGCAGGTCTATCAACAGGGACGGCTTTTACATTTCTTCAGTTACTGTCAAGAACTTTTATATTTTTTTAAATCAGGATATATCTGGCTGCAGACTTATATATAGTCCAGGGATGTATTAAATGTACAAAATGTGACGTGTTAAATTAGACCCCGTGGAACTGGAGACTTTGCTTTAAATCTTTGCTTCTACGTGCAGTTTGGTTTACCTGATTGTTTTTGCACAGATCAGCCCACATGCTTGTGCCGTCCCCTCCGCGCATCAGGACGTGGTAAGCGAAGAAATAAATCCCAGGGATGGAACACGTGAACTTTCCGGTGGTCGGGTCATAGTGGTTTCCCAGGTTGGTCACCACGTCGTCAAACTTGAGTAATTCGTAACCCTCGTGCTGTTTTTTCAGCCCTGCGTAAAACGCAATCTTGGGTACGGTGCTGTAGGTGGCCGCGCTAATCGCACTGGCAGCACCGCTCGGTCCCGGAGGTCCCGGTAAACCGGGTCTGCCAGGTTCACCTCTTTCACCAGGTGGGCCGGCTGGGCCGGATGGTCCCGGTTCACCTGGAAACCCCCTTGCCCCTGCCTTACCCGGACGGCCCGGTTCTCCTTTCGGACCTTGGATAAAAGTGGGTAAAGACTGCATTAGGCTGTTGTCGCGGACGGTATCGGCTGTGGCAGTGCTGGTTGGAGATTTGGTGCCGTATGGGTCACACACCATCCTACAAGTACCGAGCATCTCGTAGTGTGCAGCTGTCCCCGCTGAGCTGACTAGAACCGGGATCAGAATGACCAAAACCAGTACCATAACGACCCCCAGGACCCCCGCCGCCACCAGCCGCTTCCTGCCGACCAGCCGCGTCAGCGCAGGACGATCCTGTTGTCTGCTTTTAGGTGAAATTTTGCTGGCTAGGTAGCAGACCCTTTTAAAGAAAAAAAAATGTAGCACAGCTACACTTTTTTTTGTTGCTAATGTTAATTAACTTAAGTACAGCCCCCCTCCCCTCTGTATCCTCACCTCTCCCCTCTCCACACTTTTTCTGCTGATGCACTGATTATTCAAGTCTCTCAGAAAGTTGGTTCATTTAGAAGTCTGCGATTTCCCAAACTGTTTGATTTAGCATCTCCAACGCGCTCTCCAACAGAGATACGAGGTCTGCTCCTTTTTGATCCACAGACCTCAAACTGAAGGTGAATAAGGATCAGTTAAAGCGTCTGTAGGGTCCTCCAAGAGTCCACGCAGAAGCGCCGGGGAGGGGGGGGGGGGGGGGGTTTTTTTTAATCAA
>VURO01005297.1:72548-91150 GCA_015108175.1 Pelvicachromis taeniatus | reverse complement strand
GAACAGTTTACTGTTAAGTTTAAAATTTCAGAAAGGGGGGGGGGGAAAGGACAAATAAAGTTGCGTTTTTTCCTCATGCAGTGCAGCGGTGAGGCAAGGCATTGTTGACTCGATGCAGAGAGCGCTCAATGAGCCAGAAGTGAAGTCCGTCGTCATCTGTGGCCAGAATGGGATATTCTGTGGGGGTATGGACATGTTTTTTTTTTTTTTTTATCATATACCATGATATTATTTATAATATGTCTCTGTCCACCCATCTTCTTTCACTTATCCAATTGAAATACATTTCTTAAGTATATTTTAAAAACGTGCTCCATGACAGACTGGATCAGTTTGATCTTCTGGTGTTTTCCCTTCAGTTTGAGTTCCCTTCAGAGTGGGCCCTTCGGGTCACTAAGAAGGGAACAAAGACTCAGTGAAATTCACAACTAACCACACATATTAGTGATACTCAAACAAAATAAACACATTTTCAGTAGTTTTATTATACATTTTCTTTATAATTTAATGTTAATATTCCATCAAGGTGATTTGTTTGAGACTCACAATGCAGTAAACAAAACAAGGGTAATACAGATCCTGTCATGGCATTCACAGGTGTAAACACGAAAGCAAAACCAGAACTAAATAATTGCATATAGAAATAATCCTAAACGGTACATTTTTATTAAATAACAAGTGCAGTAAGCTTCAGCTACGTGTGTCATTATATCTACCATCATTTAGCTTGGAGCTTATTTGCTTAACTGTTGTTTCATTCTATAAAATATCTGTCAGACAAGGTTGAGAAAAGTAGAAAAGAGTCACAACAAAATAATGACTTGCTGATCCACATATCCATCTTTTATGACCTTTCTTTCTCTAACTTCCTGATCAGTTTGTCAACTTGAATTTGTGCAACAGGAGCAGACATCAAGGAGTTTGGGGGACAGATGTCTGGGCCTTCCCCGATACCGTTGATCCACGCCATCGAGGCTGCTTCCAAGCCTGTGGTGGCAGCTATAGAGGGGATTGCTTTAGGAGGAGGCCTTGAGTTGGCACTTGGCTGTCATTATCGGATCGCACACTCTAAAGTTAGCTCATGCTTCAGATCTCTGTCCCTGTTGGCCAGTGTTTCTTTAATGTCAGCGATGAAACACATCAGTATCTGTCAGTATCTTACATGTTGTGAAGCATTTGCTTAATAATGCTTTTTTTTTTAATTTTTGAAAATGACTAGAAATAGAGTCAGTTTGTCTGTGTGAGACTTGAAAAAGGACAAAAAACAGTCTTATCTGTCCAGAATACATTTGCTGAAGATATAAGCCATGCAGAATTATGCATATCATATTCAAAGAATAGAAAAAACTGTTTCTGGAAATATTGTCTAAACTTCCACAGTTCAGTCCCTCCCTTTTATCAAATGTTGTGCCTTTATGTCTTTTCAGGCCAGAGTGGGACTTCCAGAGGTGACTCTGGGTCTGCTGCCAGGTGCAGGGGGAAGCCAACGTTTGCCGAGGCTCATCGGTGTCCCGGCTGCCTTGGACATCATCACCACAGGTAGCAGAAAGAAGTTAACACTGTCTGACTTTGATTAATAAAGATTTTAATTTCCTAAACCAGGCGACTCTCAGCAACTTTTGTTTTCGGAAGAAGATGTGATTTGGACAGGGGGAACAAATTGTAGCAGGATTAGCTTTATATTATTTGTATCCCACTGTAACTTTACTGTATAAAGAGCTAACATCTCCAAAATTTCAGGAGTATTTAGTCATTATAAGAAGTGCTTGAGAACTAAAAATCAAGAATGTGGGATACTGTTTGTCCGTGATTTGGACAGCCCAGCGCGTGCTCCCGACGCAGTGGAAACAAATTCTGTCGAGGATACCAACCTTAGCACCACCGTTGTGCAGGTGAGGCCAAAGGCAAGATATGCATCATCATATTTTCTAGTCTTTGGCTTGGAATGAAGTTGGTTTGGAAGCATACTTGGTGATGCTTCATCTTCTGCTTTGTGTTTGTGTGGGAGCCCCGTCAAAAACCTGTCCGTTATGCTAGCAGCTTCCAAGCATTATTTATTTATTTTGTATTCATACTGCAGCCCCCCTGCAGTTTCTCCGATTGTTGCACAGTCTGACCTTGGGGTTAATTTGTTGGGATGTTGCTGCCAAAGCCCCTGCTTTCATAGAAATGCTCACACTTGCTAATGATCATTTATTTACCTGCATTTGATTAGCAGCACCTATGTGCTACTTACCCCTCTAATTCCTATGGAAACAGGTGCACACAACATTTTTTTTTCTTCTTTTTTTTCACATGTGACTGAAAATGAAGTGAATATAAACCAGGAGACAATTTACATTGATGACCAGCAGAGGTCAGCAGGAATTAACGTTTTACCATGTGATGCTGCAGGAGGATTCACTGCCCTGTTCAGACTGTCTGAAATTTTCTTCACAAACTAGAATTCTTCATCTTTTGATATTTTTTTTAGAGTCTATTTTACTCTATTATGCTATTTAGTTTGTGAAACGTTGCCTTTATTTTACTTAAATAGGAGATGATGTGGTTTTAAGCTAAGCATTTAAATGCCAAGGTCATGTGAAACGCTCCTTTAATTCCTCATTAAGTCATATTATATTCATCGTGTCATTCATATGGAGCCTTGAAGACACTCATTTCTCCCACAGGTCGCTTCGTGACTGCTGCAGAGGCGCTGAAATTCGGAATAGTGGACCAGGTTACTGATCACAACACTGTGAATGTCGCTGTGAAGTTTGCCCAGAGAGTTGCAGGTGAGATGTGGAAAGAGGGGGAAAAAGAAGCAAATGGTACTCACTGGTTTATTATACACTCTCTCTCTCTCTCACTCTCTCTCTCTCTCTCTCTCTCTCTTCACTGGTTTAAAAATTGATTCTGTTGAAGCAGGGAAGAAATTCCACCTAGAGCAGTTATTTTAGGCGAGTCTGACATCAAGAAGCGCTGATATGTAGGTTGTGGAAGTAAAAGGAAGGAGAAAATGCAGCAGCCAGATCCTTCACCACAGAAGCCATAAATGTTTCATGGCTCTGTCAGATGTGCTCTGATGTCTTCACTGCTTTTGCTGTATTATTCAGAAGGGCGAAAAGGGACAAACTTTCCTAGAATATTAATAACGGGCCCTCACCAGTCGTTTTGGAGGATGAGGATTTCCCCCACATGTGTGGACCAGCCTCATTTACTCGCTGAATGGGCTGTGAAGTGTGCCACATCCCCGTAGTTTAGGATGATTTATCAGTCTGTGGAAAGAGCGGCCCATTCATATTTGCTAGATGGTGATAAATAGTGACAAAAAGCATTGGTAGACTCAGCCTGAATGAAAAAATATGACAAAATGTTAAGTTGATCTAGTTTACTTTTGGAAAAAAACTCAATTTTTACCAGTTTTTGTGCTAAGCTAAGCAGCCTCATGTTAGGCATACAGACACAAGAGTACTATGAAACCTTTCATCCAACACTCAGCAAGAAAGCGGAGAAGCATATCAGAGTGTACTATTCCCTTTATTCATTTGAGCATCTATGAGTGCTATATTCCCTCTAGTACTGCAGAATAATGCACACACCACCCACTCTGCTGTGTGGTTCGGTGAGGGGAAGGTACATTTTGTTTAGTCCCGCCTCGGCAGAGCCCTGCAAGAGCTTTTGATTCTTCTCCATGAAAAGAACGTGAGGTGATGTTTTCATGACTACACTGTAGGGTGCGTGCTAGATTTTATTTATTTATTTTTATTCCAGAGATGTCATCTTCATCTCTGGTGAGATTTCTTGGCAGTGACAGCTCATTTCGAAGGCATTTATGTTGGCAGCAATCTCACTACAGCTGCACAAAACGTCAACACTTAAGTCTTTAGGTTTGCTTGATTTACAATCAAAAGATGATTGCAGTCTTGTGTTTTTCTTCTTCTTTTTTTTTTTTTTCTTTTTTTTTTTACAAATTTTTTTTCTCCACACTCTCCTGCCAAGTTGACTTTGAGTGGGTGAGGAAGTGAGTGTTGTTGGTAAAGCCGAGGCTTAGAGTGAGTCAGACGGAGAAGCCAACGGCATACAAGGTGGGAGATTTGAGGAGATGGGGCCGAATCTGTGGAGATTTTCAACAGATACTCCAGTCTTTTAGGTTGATTAGCAGGGGTGTTAAGTAGGGACGGAAATGTGCGTTTAAATTTACAAACCGAGCGTGACTGTTTGTGACACTGAAGACGCGCCACTGACGAGACGCGCTGAGTGCTTTCAATCTGTGCACACAGTGTGTGGGTACGTATTTATCCAGAGAGTAGTTGCACTTAAACTGATGCACGTGTGGCCTCGCAGATGTATACACACACACACACACACATCATGCACAAGCACGCTCTCAAGTCATGGCTGGTGATGAGATTAACTGTTTTACCCCAGCGGTTGCAACATCTGTCCCGCTACATCTGTCAGGACGGCCAGGATTCCCAGCCGCTGTGCAACAAATCCACAGCTCGACCATTTACAGATTAAGCGCTGCAATAATACTCTCCTAAATTACACAGGAATCGCATTTCACTGACACACAATACTTCACAGACATTTATTGTAGACAGAATATGCATTAAACTGGCTTAAAATGACCCTCATAATTCATTCCTCAGTTACAGTATACTGTTTTAGGCAACATACCTCCTTATTGGACTAAGTGGATACTCATAATCAAATGTGGCCACTGTCCCTTTAAGCTTTGCCATGGTGACCCAGTTTCTGGCCCAGACCCATGGCTGAGTGTAATTCAGTGGAGCTGTGAAGGATTCTGACTACTGTCCCATGTAATCATGTCAGAGGAGACAGGAACAGGAATTAAGATTTTTAACAAGGTTTTAGCAGAGGGGCCGTCTTCCTCACAGTCATTGTTCCTCAGGCTTGAATCACATCAGATGGGAAATCTTACATTTGAAAGTTTTAGTGTCTTTTTATTAAATTTTTTCATGTAATTTTGCTTGGGGGGGAGGGGGGGAATGATGTTACTTAAAGGCTTGAGAATTCAGATTACCCCCTCCCCTCTTTTCTCTCACAGTTGGAAATTTACCTGCTGTTTGGTCTATTTTGCTTGCTGTTTCAGACTGATTCTAACAGAATGCTAACAGTAAACTGGAATGGTCCCTCCCATTATCTGAAAATGGTCTGTCAAATCCCTCTGCATGTAGAAGCTACCGGGATATCTAGTGATTGAGTGGATGAGTGTGCCTGAAAACCCAATTACACCCATACTCGGTGTGCACTGAGTGCTGGTTGACAAATCTGAGAAAGAGGAAAAGAGTGGTACCTGTGGAAGATGGGAGGCACTTTTCGGTTTGAAAAGTTGAATTGTGCAGATGCATCTGCACAGAAATGTAATTGCAGACTACATGTTTAGCTGTCAGAAGAGTGACGAAGCTGAAAGCAGGTGATCATTCGGCTGGGATCACATCTTCCTTTTTTTTCCTTTTTTTTTTTTCCTGCAGGTCAGCCGCTGGATGCACGTCGTATAAGCACGTATCCGTGTCTGTGCCCCCCTGGTGAGGATGTGCTGTTTGAGGAAGTGATGCAGAAGGTCCACCGGACTGCCCGTGGAGCCATAGCACCAATTGCGTGTGTCCAGGCAGTGCGCGCGGCGGCCACCCTGCCCTACAATCAGGGAATGGAACGGGAGAAAGAGCTGATGGCCACTCTCTTCACCTCAGGCCAGGCCCGCGCTCTGCAGTACTTTTTCTTTGCTCAGAGAGCCGTCGGCAGGTGGAGCATGCCCAGCGGAGCCCGCTGGGATACAAGCAAGCCCAGGCCTGTACATAAAGCAGCTGTGATTGGTAAGGGATTTGGGGGCTTTTAATTTCTACTTGTCCTGAGCTTTTCATTTAGCACAAGCACATTGACTCATCTCACTATCTGAGTGGCATCTCCACATCCAGGTTGCCTATGGAAACTAAGCCCTCGTTTACACTTCAGCTGAGTTTTAATGGATGTCTCTTCCCTGCCGTGAGGCTTGGATGTATGACAATCTGGATATGTGAAGCTCAGCAGCTTGTGTATTAAAATTGCAGGCTTTGGAAAAACGCTATGCTGCCAACGTAAAACTATTTACAGTCTAGCATTGCACAAAATGTTCTGTGTATATATTTATATCCTGTAATTAAACAGAAATGTTTCTGGTATTTGCATCACTACTGGTTCTGAATTTTTTTTCCCTCCTATAGTCGGCATGATTTTGGTTTTGTTTTGTTTTTTTGTCGTTTAAGGTCTTGGCACCATGGGAAGAGGCATAGCTGTTGCCCTTGCACAGGCGGGGTTCTCTGTGGTAGCTGTGGAGACTCAAGAGAAGCAGCTGATGGAGGCAAAGCAGGCCATATCAGGCATGTTGGAGCGAGGGGCTAAGAGACGTGGGGTCCCTCCTGCTCTAGACAAAATCAATTACGGCCGTAACATCCAGTCGGTAGCAGATGTCGACCTGGTCATCGAAGCTGTGTTTGAGGACATGGCTCTGAAAAAGAAGGTCTTTCAGCAGCTGTCCGCTGTTTGTAAACCTGGCACGCTCCTGTGCTCAAACACCTCTGGATTAGACATCGACCAGCTGGCCTGTCAAACCGGCAACCCAGAGCTTGTGGTTGGGATGCATTTTTTCGCTCCAGCCCACGTCATGAAGCTGCTGGAGGTGGTTTATGGGCCAAAATCTTCTCCTCTTGCTGTGGCAACTGCCATGCAACTGGGAAAAAAAATTGGGAAAGTCAGTGTGGCGGTTGGAAATTGTCGGGGTTTTGTGGGGAACCGCATGCTGAAGCCGTATGTGGAACAAGCCCTGTTCTTGTTGGAAGAGGGAGCCATGCCTGAGTTTGTGGATCAAGTGCTGGAGGAGTTTGGGTTTGCCATGGGTGTGTTCAGAATGTCTGACCTCTCTGGGCTTGATGTGGGCTGGAAAGTGAGGATGGCTGATGGCTTGGCAACGCCTGACCCGACAATAGGACAGGCAACAAGGGTCCGACAAGGTCGCAGATACAGCCCCCTGGGAGACCTGCTCTGCGAGCAGGGACGGTTTGGGCAGAAAACAGGCAGAGGGTGGTATCAGTATGATAAACCTGGCAGTCAGGTAGCTAAGCCTGACTCTTGGTTGCGAAGCTTCCTGGACGACTACCGAGCTCGGCACGCCTTGGTGGCACGCCGTATAGACCACCAGGAAGTGCTGGAGCGCTGCCTCTATTCCCTGATCAACGAGGGCTTCCGCATCCTGGAAGATGGAATAGCCGCAGGGCCCGAAGACATCGACGTCATTTACGTGTTTGGCTACAGCTGGCCCAGACACCGCGGGGGCCCCATGTTCTACGCTGCCACGGTTGGCCTAAACAAAGTCCTGGAGAGACTCGAGCACTACCACCAGGCTCACCCTGATGTGCCCAGCCTGCAGCCCTGCCACTTGCTCAGGAAGCTGGTGGCCAGCGGCAGCCCACCAATCCAAAAGTGGAGGGAAGTAATTAAGAAAGTCCACAGCCAGCTGTAAACAACATTTCAACTTTAACCTGTTAATGCACTTCTGAGTTTATAAGCTGATTAAATGTTGACTCGCATAATCAAATAATAAGATGCAATTTTTATATTACCTGTAAAACTAAATGTATTTACCTTAAACCAAAAAAGGAGCACCTGTCTTTGCCAACCGCTTTTTTTTTTATTTTATTTTTTTTATCCCACCATGAAAATTTCTCCAATCATAGATGAACCTGTTCAGCATGAAATACTTATAGAAACAGTGCCTATTGTGTGTTAGTAGCAGTAATAAAGATTGATACAGTAGATCAGGCCAAAAAAGTATAAGTGCAAATGTTCAGGAGTAAAATAACACCCGCTTCAAAGAAAATTAACCATCATTTATTAAAATATGTGATGTGAGTAGATTAACAGCAACGTAATGGGGATATGTGCAGGAAGCAAGTCATGTTAGTGTAAGTTAATTGTCAGCTGATAAGAGTAACAGAAGGAAGAATTTATACATCTTCAGCAGAGATGGATGACTGCAGGGAGGAGGGACCTCCTGTGGCGTTCAGCAAAGCACTTAGTCATTCTGTTTCTGGCGGACCAGGCCACTGTGGAGAGACTGGGCAGTGTTGTCCACAGATAGACAGACAGATATTTTATTATCCCCATGGGGGAAGTGTGACTGGGACTCTGCAGCCATCGAATGTATTGTAGATGAAGCTCTACAGAGGAAATAAAACTTGAATAATTGTGAATAGATTGTCTTTGTTAAGCCTTTTGTTTTTAAAATTGTTAATCAAAAATGTATATGGCACATAAAATGCTAAACACTACATCCAGAGGAACAGAATCAACATTTTGGGATAAAATGTTGCATTTGAATATAAAATAACACTTTGCTTTTCCTGGTTGTCATTAATGATACTGCACAGTATGATCTATCTAACTTTTCCAATAAAGACATTATACAATCAGGTGTTGATCTGTTGTGAGTTATACAAAAAAAAAACCCATAAAGATTATTGTTCCTTAAAAACATGAAGCAATATTTAAAATCTAAAATTCATTTAGTCAAATAATGAGTCATTAAGGAAAGTGTGATCGGTATAAACTGAATATATACCATTCAAGTACATTTTTGTTTTACATAATATTTATGCAACATGTAATCAGATTACTTAAAGTCCGCGTTTTGGGGCTTGAATATGTTTGAGTGTAGCATTGTGCACCGTTTTTTGTGTAGTTAAACTTTTATTTGGCTGCATCACGAGGTTTCACATCACTTGTCCAGAGGAGAAGTTTTAGAGACGTTTCTCCTTGGATCCGCTCTTTCTGCTGACTCAGCCGAAGCGGTGACACCGGAGAGCCGGAGGAGACGCGCAGCTCCAAATTGCGTTTATAGAAATCAATGGCTCACGCTCAAGTAAATCCCATCACACGTCCAACACTGAACAGATGTTCGGGTTGCCACCTAGCGGCAAAAAGACGCCACGCTGAGCAGCTGGCTTGTACTGATGTATTGCTCCATTTTCTATATTTATTTATTTATTCGTTTGTTTGTTTGTCCCGGAACCGCAGAGTTTCTGAAACCGCTAATGTGCTTAAATAACGCACGCCCACGAGTATGTGTTAAGAATAAATAGTATGAGATGTTACATTAAAGCAGAAGACTTTCATGAATTAAAACCACCAATCAAATTGCTAGTCTTGGGTGAAACGCGGAATATATTATGTCATAGTCAGACGTTGATCTTTTCAAGCTTTTTTTTTTTTTCTTTTCTTGGAGGTTCTGATGAAAGCCTGTGTGTGTGTTTGAAGTGCGCAGGACAGCTGGCTTTGTGTTTGTGGACTCCTCCCGTTGTGTGATGAAGTTCAGATGCGCGCCGTTGTTCCGTACGCGCGTCACCAGGGGCACAGAGGAGCTTCCCGACGCGAGGGGTGGATGGAGAAATGTGTGGATCACGATCACGGGAGGCTTAGCACATGACATTACCCACCCCTTGCCTCCTTGTTTGACTGACGCCCTTCGACTTTTACAGGATACGCCGCCACCCTTTGTGTGAACCGAGCTGCTTTGGATTCACAGATCCAGCCACCGTGTTTCGTTTCGCGTCTGTCTTCCAGCTGAGAAGCTCTACGGGGCGGATCGGACCCTAAACATCGCCTTGGTCCGTGGCGTTTATGTTGTAGTTTACTCAGAGAAGCCTGAGTGCGTTTTTTTTTTTTATTTTGTTTCCCCTTTGATACAGGAAATGTTGGCATGGCTGCCTCAGGAGCACATAAGTGTCCGAAGAGCGAGAAGTTGGACGAGGCGCAGGCTTTGGCAAAGAGCTGCGCTGGGAGACCAGATTTCCTGCCTTGTGATGGACTCTCCATTTGCGCCACGCACAGTCACGGGAAGTGCTTCAAGCTGCACTGGTGCTGTCACTTGGGCTGGTGTCACTGTAAGTTTGTAGTTTATCAGTTGCATTTATTCCAAAGAATCGATTTTCACTGTCACAGAAGGCACTGCTGGCAAATATGCAGGGTATTTGGTAGTTCTGTGTCCATGTTTAGTTAAAACCACACAAGCATTGTTGCCTTCCTCGACTGAAAGGATCAGAATGAGGCAGATATTAACTTTATTTGACAAACAAGTTATAACGCTTAACAGATTATGTAAAGGTCAATCAGTCTGATTTCTTACATGCGCCTACAGGCAGCATTTGCTTCCCCTCGGGAGAAGCTGATGTCGTTTCCTGTTATTTGAACGTTTGTTTGGTGTAACTTCTACATTTTCTAAACCTTGCCGCACTCGCTCCTGTAATACTTCATCATCAGTTTATGTCTGATCGGAGTTAATTCTTCCTATTTTTCCTCTTGCTGTATGAATACTTTATGCCGTCTAGACAATGGAGGCTGAACAATTCATAAGCATTCATAAATTTCGGATTTACTACTGTACAGCTCTGCTATTTTTTTGTTTGTTGTTTTTTTTTTAAAGCTTGTTTTTCAGGCTTTGTGAAACTGATCGACAAAGTCTGATGACACAAACCTGAACCACCACTTTCATTTCTCTTTTAAAGATGATTCCGTGTTTTATTGTTGAGCAAAAGTCCCGTAAAAGTAGACAACAATGACCAGACACTGTTTATTTCCCCATGGAGCTACAGCCTGATAATTCACTGCTCTTTGCCACTGCTGTCCAAAAAAAAAATAAAAAAAAACTACTGGAGGCAGATCACTCTTTTATTAGATTGGCAGTGGGTGTCAACACTCACTAGGGCAGTAGAATGTGTATTAATCCACTGCTGAAAATAGTCCCAGACTAAATCCACTATTTACTCTCGTTTTTTAGTATTATGCCTTAACTGTGAAAATTCCTGAGCCACAGCTGTCTTTGTGACCCATTTTTTAAGATATACAACAGGGAGTGCTGTTGGAAGAGCTGAACCGTTATTATCTATTTATTTTATCTACTAAAAAATGTAATTTGTTGACAACAACAAAACATTGAATATTTCACCATCCTTTTTGTGGCCACAGTCCTCAGTATAATGCACTCCAGCTTTTCTTCAGCCACGACACTGAACTCTGCAGCCTTGTGATAATTTCATTTGTATTGACTATTGCATTGACTGTAATGGGGATGAAGTGCAGGGATGCAACTCCATTCGCACATGCACACTTTCCTTTCCACTTTCTCTATCTCCATTTGAACCTCCCTCGACCTGACACCCTGAGACCACCGCAGATTTCCAGTAGTCGTGCCTGCACCTGACAGGATGTCCCTCTCTTTGTGCTGCCCTAATTTATCCCCATCTCTGGCTACCCAGAAAATCCTCAGATCAGTGTTAAACACAATCACCATCTACCCTGCACCACTCACTCTGAGCTTATAGTGTGCAACTGCACAAGTCACATTGTAATCGTTGCTGTGTAATCGTTGGATTTAGACGCCCGCCTCCGTCCCGAATGAGCCAGGCGGTTTTTGAAATATCAGATGTGGCTGAAAAATGATGAATTCCCTCCAGTGTTTATTACAAGCCACATACAGCATTTACGATTCCACACAAAGCCCATTCTGTGTTACATCATTTGTAAACATTCAGACTTGCTCCTCCTTTCTGTTTGTGAAATATTCATCACTCTGGCTGAAAATGTGCCACAAAATGGATATAGAGCTTGTTATGCTATAGGAGAAAGATCCAGGCATTTCCTAATGGAGCTTCTCACCTTCTCATCTCCTTCCACTGTAATTCAAAGGTTCCCCTCGCACCAGGGTGAAAATAAACCAGCTAATACTGCTGAATCAGGCAGAACCAGGGCACCCAGTGAGAGAAGTACTCCAGCACGCCATCACAAAGCCTTCCTGCTCGGCTCACGCCCTTCTCCTCCAGAAATCCACTAATAATGCTGGATGCAAAAACAGGAAACGTTGTAACAGCCTTATCTCGTCACATTTTCATTTTGAATGTGCCTGCGACGGCCGCCTGGAGTATAAACTTATTCTGAAGCTGATAATTGTGCATTCACCACAGGGAGTCTTGCCGGGCTGCCTTTTTAATTACATTTTTAATAGGTTCCCGGCAAAACAAATACAAAAGGTCACTGCATATGAAGACTCGGCTCAGCAATTTAAATTCACAAACTAAAATTCTTTCCATTATCTCACCTGTAGAGCAGCACGGGATGATTAGGTGTGACTTAACGCCTGGCTTCTTCTATTTTTATGTGGCTGCTGCAAACTGAACTTATCCACAATGCATTTCTTCCAGTTTTCAATACTCAAAGGACTCAAATCATGTCTGCAGGCTAGCACAGGAAAAATATGTTGGATGGTCTTCCAAAGAAAACAACCACGAAAATAGATGGTGGAAACTAGAATTGGATGTAGGTGGAAGCAATGTTCCCAGCTGGTGACAACATCAGTCCAAGCCTCTCATTAGCAGTAATTAGCTGTGTTTAGTGTCACCACCAATATGTCATGTCTGATGAGAGCTTTTGCTCAAAGCGGCACTGAAACCACCAGGTTTGAACACTTTTTTCCCCCCTTCTCTCACTTTATTCTTTAAGAACTGATTACAATTACCAAGCGGAGCAATGAATTACTCATTAAGAAAGCCTAACAGAGTCTGTAATGAGTCCTGAACAGTCTTGTCAGTCTGCTTGTACTCTGCCAGGACTAATTTCAAACTTGTAGATACAAGAAAATGTGATCTTTCTGTCAGGCTCCCACGGCAGTCTCATCCGTTACACCGCGCAGCAGAAGCTTGCAACTATTTCTAAAGGGAAATACGGAGATGTATTGAGCATCGCCCTGCGCTGTATTGATCGGTTTGGTGACGGGTTCAAAATTTACAGCACTGCCGAATCATAAAAAGCTTCACCGGTTATAAAGGGATCAATACATTGTCAGCATAGGCTTGAGGGGATGTTTGTGATTGATTGCTCATGTTTAGGATCTGCAGCCCTTCAGTCGCTTTAAATGCTGGTGTGTCAGTGGTGGAAGCAGAGCAGCACAAAAGTTCAGCAAGTTCTTGCTTTTGTTTTAATGGACAGGTTTGTGTTACTGCCATCCGACAAGAAAAAACTCCAACTTTGTTGTGTCCTTACTTAATTAGTAAGAAGTACGTGTCCACAGGATTCATAATTTCCACGCTCAGTTGTTGCCCATGCAGAGGGCTTCAAATTGTCTTCTTTTCTGCATAGAATTGAGGTTTTGGCTACTTTACTCAAATCCTTGTTTTGATCAAAATGAAGAAGGTTCACAGCATTTCTTCCTACAAATGGTGCTAGAAGCGCAGTTTGCTAAACCGATTGTTGTATACGGGAAAGTCTGCAAAGCAGCCATTGTGATGTTTTTGATTTTAAATTCAGGTGCAGACAGCACACGAGCTATTTGTTCAATCAGCTGCAGCTTGGGGTTTGTTGGAGACTCTAGGAGAGCGAGCACCTTTTAGTTCTCTGTCTAGTGGATTTTCCATTAAGTATCCGATGCTGGAAAGAAACACGAGCCCTTCCTTTAGACTGCTGAAACTCGGAGCTGAACTTTAGAATACATCGTTACAGAGGAAAACACCACAACTAACAGGTACAAAATCAAGGTTACAAATTAGTTGTAATGTGATTTAAAAGGGCAAGAAAAAGCCCCAGCTGTTTCTTTTTTTGTGCGTGTCATGTATGATGTGATTTCCAGAATGCTTCCACGCATTATTTTAGTCGTGTTTATTCATTTTTGCTCCATTCCTCTGTTCTGTGTTAACCGAGGGAAAAGCAATTGACTGTTTCATTAACAAGACACTTTGACAAGTCGCATTTACACGTGTAAATAATAAAATCAACAATGGCTGAAATTTGTTTAGCTGCTTCAGGCGCATTGATCATGCTGGCTCATTGTCTCTGTAATGGCTTACGGGACAGCGAAGCACAACGGCGCCCTGTTATTAGTTCCTATGGATCCTTCTGAGACTGTGAAGCAGAGCCAAGCGATGGCCGGCAGTCTTTTGTAAGACTGTAAAAAGCCTATAGAAACATGACCATCAAATGGCTTCAGTAGACACCTTCCTGATGATTCTATGGTCTCGACCTCTAGTTTCATATCTTACTGAAAACAACATGATGTTTATTTTGTAAATTACAATCCCCATTAGAGTTGAGAACAATTATAAAGCAGGGCGGTGACCTATTACTGCTGAATGAGCACCCAATGTCCCCTGATTTCTCAGAGACGTCCCCCGTTCTTTGTGTCTGGTTTTAGAATGAGATGGCACAAACAAAGGGGTGACATCACGGTGGCTACACACGGCCATTTTTTATATACAGACTATGGTTTCTCTTTCTGCTATAACAAAGGCTTGCTTTGCTGATTGGTCACTAGAGAATCGATAGATGACTTTTGGCGAGCACCGAATGACTTCATAAGATAATTACAGATTGTTTAAGAGATCAATTCTTTGCCATTGTCATCAGGAGTGATCAGCATCTCTTTTTAATGGACCAAAATATCTTAAAGGGGAATTCCAGCAAGTTTACACATCAGTGTGTGGTTACATATTTGGAGGAGCGCTCATGTAAAGGTAAAAAAAAAAAAAAATCACTTTGAAGCCTTTGTGGCTCAGACAAGGCAAGATAGATTGCCTTCAGTGAATTTTGAGTCAGTGTAGACTGGAGGTGTGCAGTTGAAAAGAAGTGAGCTTGACAGACATCTGTAACCTGCTCCTTATCTCTGCATGTGGCTACATTATCTGCTACCTGCACAACACACTCGAATCTCTAACCAAACTGTCACGTTTGAATTGCACTGACCAGAAAGAAGTATAATCGGAGTAAAATAAATAAAAGAACTGTGTTAAAGGAGTACAGTGCTAAATCAGTGGAGCACCCTTCAGTGGTGTACTGTTATATGTGCACAGGGACACAGTCAAGAGTTTTTCATTATGGTTACAGACTAAACAGCAGACTTGCAAGTGGCTGCCTCCGGAGGCATGAAACAGGAAGCATGCTGCCGGGTCGGACCGTCCTCTTCCATGAAACCTGAAACTTGTGTTGTTTCCCCTTAGCGCAGCCCCTTTTTGTTGGCCAGATTTAAACACAAAGAGCAGCGGATGTTGGAGCCTGTCGTATCCGCTGGCCGACTGGGCGCAGCAGCTGTTATGAGGAATGATAACAATCTGCTAAAATAATTGTTTTTGTTCGATGGGTTTTGCCAACATGCTGCTTTGAACTGGTATGTGGCACATTCAGTGGGCTACATGAAGCCGGTTGGCTTCAGCTCAAACATGCAAAATATCAAACTGAGGGGGATGTTAATGACTCATTCTCTGCTGAGGCTGCGACGTGAGCCAATATCGAAATGACATAATGTGTGTGTGATTCTGACTACATGTTGGGCTTGTCAACAATAATCCAGCTGCAGCCAGTAGGGCGGTAGGAGAGTTGATATTTTTTACAGTGTGATATTGAAGGGGAGCAGGGGACTGATGGGCTGCAGGCAGCATTTTTCAGAGAATCTACCTCCTCTATTAAAACACTCTTTGCAGCCCTCGGCCAGCTACAGGCCCGGGAGAGAGGAGGCGTGCAAGATGGAGACGTGCGGTAGCAGAGGAGTACTCTACTCCCTCCTCTGAGCAATCTGTATCTCCCAGGGATAAGCTGCTTGTTCTTCCACTTTCTTATTAACCTCTTCAACTCTCGAGTTTTACTATAAATAACTTTGCATCTTTACACAACATTCTTTGTGTACTGGTTCCAACACTTTATCTAGGTAATAATCACTAAAATAATGCAGATGATGTCTTTTTTTTTTTAACGTATATAGTGAAGATACTTTTCATTGCATGCTTTCAAATTGAAAAAGCTGCTTTCATAATAAGAATTTTGTAATGAAAATCTGCTAATTCTTCATTGGCTTATTTACATCATGTTAATGGCCTCATTTATATCCCAAATGCTTTTAATCGGTCCCTGGTGAACTTGTTGCGTTTAGCTGGGTTTAATTGTAACGTGATGAAAAGAGTCATTCCTCCCCTTCACGAAGTGCAACGTGTCCCGCGCCTGGTCGACCGAGGCTGCCATCAGCAGAAAAACACAGTGCCTGTGTTTGTGTTGAGAACCTCCCATTGTTTGACACCGAAGGACTGAAACCATCTGACATTCGCTGTTGATGTTACAGCTGTCTGATGGTTTTTTTATGCTGTCAATCTTCATTTGTAGCAGTACAAATTTCTTGTGGCATCATTTTGTCTGTTTGTCTGGATATCTCTGACAAAAATATGTTTTTCCCTCTCCACCATTTTCAGGCAAATTTATCTTTAAACCCACACTATTCAAGGACAACACTGTCACATTTGTCTTATTGTCTTCAAAATCCAAAATAAACAGAGAGGAACTGATTATATTAACAAGTTTCGCCTGTGTAGATAAAGCCTGTCTTGTTATTACTCCATTTTTCATTCTGTTGCCCTCCAAAAACTGCTAAACAATCAGTGAGTCACAGCATCGCATGCACACACGCTCCTTTATTATAGTTAATTTAGCTCTTTTCATTTCACAAATGCAAAAAGAAAAGAAACAATGTTTTTGCTTTGTCCATCAATGAAAAATGTCCCACTCTGGGAGTTTGTACAGCATGTGGTGATTGTTGCGGACCGTCTTTTCTTTGTGGGGACATGTGGTCTTTGTTAGTGCTGAAATACAAACATGCACAGAGCGGGGGCAGCATACGCAGAGGTCACCCAACAACTGACGTCTGACGTTGTCACGTGAGGGCTGCAGCACCCGGCTGCACATGGTTAGAGTACAACTAAATATCAATAAAGCTGTTCAGACAGAGCTGGTGTTGGTTTCAGTCATTAAAGCTATTGTTGAGTGCTATATTTATTTTAGTCAGAAAAGAAATGCAAGTTTTTATCAATCTTACATCATTTTAATCGCTTGGAAAACCCAAACATATTCTGTGGGTTGTTTTCTGTTCCAGTGGATTGGTTTTATTCGGGGATGGGATTGGTAATTGGTTTACCAACACAAATGAACTCATCTGTACACCTCAAAATTGGCTTAATTTACCGCAGTCTCAAGCCAGTGGTCTAAGAAGAAAAAAAAAAAAAAAAATAGTGTGCACAGCATTGTCATCAGTGCCACCATACCAGGCTGTTGGTATGCTGGGTGCCGGTATACGTGTCCAAGCACGGTGTATTTGCTATTCCCATGATGGTGTTGTTCTTGCATCATAATAATTATATTCTTGTTGTGATGTCATAGCTTTGCAATGTGAAGAAAAATGTCCTTGATAGTATAAAACCCTTCTAGACCAAAGATCAGCATTTCAAGTGTTTTCTTTATTAATTTATACAATATAATAAACATACTATCAAGTCAGGTTTGTTGTTAGCCAAATTTACGTTACTTATGCTCGTTTGCTGCCGACTTTAATAGCATTAGCTAACCTGTTGAATGCTTAGACAATGTCATTGGTCTGTTGCGATGTTGCACCTGCACCGACATTATTTTGCAGGAACAACACCAACACGGGGATATCAGATTATGCGTCCTTCGTCCTGCGTTCTTGGATATAATTTCCCGGTCTGAAAAATCATTGAAGCCAATGTGGAAGTGCTTTAAAGTTGTCTAAGGAGCTTGGAAAGCAAAGCGTCTGGACTTCTTTATGTTTCCTTGAAGACGTTTCACCTCTCATCCGAGAAGCTTCTTCAGTTCTAAGAGCAATTGGTGGAGAGTCCCAGATTTTAAGGCCTATGGGAGTGTCCCCAAGAGGATCACGGACCCCCTATTGATCCTCTTCCTAATCACATGAGCCAAGGTGTGAAACTGTGGTGTGAAATTGGTTGATTGTGACCCACACCCATTTTCACACCTTTTGCACCTTCACAGACATATTGCTTTAAAATTGTATTCTTTCTAACAGTCAGCAGGAGGCGACTTCTCGGGTTATAAAAAAGTTTGGGTACATAGAAGTCAATGGGAAAACTATCCTTCGACTCTCTTGATCTGTGGTCTCAGAAAACACTTTTCCTGATGTGTTTATGATTCCTGATAGTTTTAAGCCTTACTGAAAACAACATGATATTTATTTTTAAGTTACGGTCCCCACTATAGTTAAACTAGATGGAAAAGCAGAGTATGCTTTAGGGCTGGCCAACCTTGTGGTTGTTACTATATGAGCATAAAGTGTACCTCAGTTTTTCACTGAGATTAGCCCCTCACTCATCATGTCTGGTATTAAAAACACTAAGC
This sequence comes from Pelvicachromis taeniatus, assembly GCA_015108175.1. Taxonomy (NCBI): domain Eukaryota; kingdom Metazoa; phylum Chordata; class Actinopteri; order Cichliformes; family Cichlidae; genus Pelvicachromis; species Pelvicachromis taeniatus. Next base: position 72,940 of record VURO01005297.1, on the reverse strand, counting down.
TGACTCGAGCCTCGGCTACACCACTTTAATAAACAATTCAATAAGCGTTTAATTGATGTAGAAACCATCAATGAATCAAATACCCCACTGACGTAGTTTCTTTTAAACCTTACTTTAAGTTTCTCTTTCTGTGTTGTTGACTTCATTTCTAAGTAAATGTCACGCTTGAATACCTCCTTCCATACAGAGCCCTTTGGGGGGGGCCCAATGCCTTCGTTTATTTTAAGCGCGCAACCTGTTATAAGGAACCGAGAAAGTCAGATGACGTCGTCGACTCTCCACACGTTGGCAATTAAAGAACGATTAATATGAGAACATTTAAAAGTCTACATCTCTAAGGTTATGTGTGTGCATTATAATTGTTTTCTGGCTTGCAGTCTGTCTTTTTTTTT
>VURO01005297.1:18159-72528 GCA_015108175.1 Pelvicachromis taeniatus | reverse complement strand
GGCACATAGTCCCAGTATTAAAAAACAGAAGCTTGTTTTTTTTCTCCGACATATAAAGATTCTCTCTTCTCATTTTTTTTGTCAGATTATTGTAAGTGAGATTTATCACACATACCGTACTGTCCTCGGGGGCTCACAGAAACAGTGATATTTCTAAGAAAGTGCAGACACCTTGTAAATTTACAGACGAGCTGCGCTCCTTCTGCGAGCCTGCTGAGGACAAGCCGTGTTGGTGTAGCGTTAGCTCCATATGCCTGTCTGTTTTGTTGTCTGACTGTGCATCTGTCTGTCTCCTAGTATTGCTCATGGTATTTGAAACTCCAGATGGATGAATGCAATTAGACGTAATATGCTAAAAAAAAAAAGCAACTAAATGTCAACACATCTCCTTCTACAGCTTTAGCTCTCATTTGTTGCCGCTTTCAAGCCTGCCTGAATGGGCTCATCTCAGTCTGAACATGGACCATTGAGTTTCTCTCATTAAACAGAACAGCTACTCTACCCCCCTTTTTGTCTGCATCAATATTAGCTCTTGTGTTTGATGTTAAAAATATTTACAAAGTCTACAGACATGAAGATCCAGCCACATCCGCTTTTAAACGCCTCGCACACCGCACAGATAACGCAGTCTTGTATAATTTAATAGTGAGGTGGTCACGTGAGTTATCCCACAACACTGCAGCTCATCAGTTGTGGCTTGTGTTTGCTTTAAAAAAAAATCTACAGCACTGAAAACTCACTTTGTTCATTCATCAAAACAAAAGATGGCCTCCTCCCTAATTTCAAGCAGTTTGATATTGTCAGTGTAGTCCAGGATAAGAGTTTGATTGAATGGAACAAGGCAGCCACTAAAACAAAGGACAAGGACACACCACGAGAGGAAGAGAAGTGATGCGTGGGCTTGTCGACTACTGTAGTTTCTCTCTCTCTCTCCTGGGAGCCAGTTAAACACACATCTGAACTGCAATGTTCAGGCAGCACAGCCCAGAGTTGGAGGTGGTGGGCTGCAAACAACGAGTAACATCTGGGAACTGTTATTTTGAACTATCACCAGCAGAACTTAATGTGACATGGCTTAGAGCACTACACACACAAAAAAAAATCTGTAGGAAGACAGTCACTGTGCAGAAAAAATAGCATTTATTGGATTGAGAATACACACTGCCTCATGTATTACAGCTTTGTATATACATTATGTCAGTAATTCTAGCATTAATCATGAAAACATCAGCTGTAAACCCTATTATTTATTTTGTTATATTTGAAGTATGAGTCGTGCATCAGTGTTGAAGGGTCAGAAATGATTGCTGCTCTGCTCCAGCTGGCCTAAAGTTTACACTGTTGCAGTCTGGCTGCTGTTTCATGACAGATGTTGGAAGGAAGACAGGCATTTTTGATTTTGGAAGTAGAAAATGCTTTATCTCAAAATTAGATGGATAGATGGATGTAGTGGGGACTTTGTCAAAATTGATTAAATGAATGCAGAAAAGTACGATCAGATTTTGATCCAGCTTGCAATCCATCCATCCATCCATCCATCCATCCATCCATCCATCCATCCATCCATCCATCCATCCATCCATCCAGGTCATTCTTACCAGCAGCTGTCAGACTCTATAACACAGTTTAACATGGTTATCCTACTCATCAGCTTGTTTGTTCAACTATACATTTCACCAGAATCATTCCTCCCCCCGACTCACACACTCATGTACATATATCTGTACATTTTATACATGTCTCCGTATAATTTCTATACATATTTCTGTACATTGTTACCTGTATATACAAACTTCAGTTGCTTATGTATAAAGGACCACTCTGTGTCTTCCCTCTATACTTATATTCCCCCTTGCTATAAGAGCCGTGTAACACCCAAATTTCTCATTTTTTGGGATAATAAAGGTTTATTCTATTCTATTCTATTTGGACATGTATTGGTATGTGTGGGAGTGGTTGACGTTCACGTGCTCATGCTGTCTCCAGCATTGCTGTTGTGACTGAGATTGCTTGCCTTTAGTATATAAGGTGTAACAAAAAGCAAAAAGGAAATTTTGTTTGTGTAGGTTTTCAGTCATCCAGGGAAGAAAGCGACTGGACTCCAAAATGTCTTCAAGTAATTTAAAGAAGTCCAGTCGCTTTCTTTCAAAGATCCTTGGACTACAGTGAGGTGGATGACTGAGAATCTATACAAAAACTCAAATTAGATTTTTCTAGGGAAATATTTGTCATATCATTGATGCTTGTTGATGTACGCCATGTCACCCATACAGAATGCCAGTCCTCCTCTACTGTTAGTATTCTTTCTAACTATATACTGACATTTTTTACCTTTTTGGGAGATATGGTGAACATGCAAGAACAGTGGTATATTACAGAGGGCAACATTAGCTCTAAGTAAAGCTGTGTCTCTTACTTTCAGATGAACATAATAAATCTTTGCTATTTTCCCTCCTTTTAAACATTTCCAGGGGAAAACACTTGAGCCATCAGCTGGTAACCCTCCACAACATTTAGCTGCTGACTTTTTCTCTGTGTTGTTTGGTGTTTGGCAGGTAGTGTAGTGTAGTGGGTTTGAAGAGTTTTTCCCTTTAAAAAAAAAGAAAGAAAAAAAAGCAGCTGCATACTGATGAGATATGCAGATGACAGAGGTGGGAGTAAATGGTGAAGTTGTGGGTCTGGAGTCCAAAAGAATTAGCTGAAAAATGCTACAAAAGCCTTTAGAGTTGAGTGGTTTAGGGGATAATTGTGTGTGGGTTTGTCACTATGTGCAACAGCTCTGTCATACAAGTAGGCAGGGGTGTCATTGTTAAAATACAAATCAATGTAATTGCATGGTTTTTTTTTTATTTTGTTTTTCTTTAGGTAAGTACGTATACCAGCCCATGACCAATGTGTGCCAGCTGCCCAGCACGACCGTACCGCCTGTTGGCTCAGAGTGCAGCAGCACCATCGACCTGTCCGTCTCTCTGGCCGAGCGCTTCCTGAAACTCGCCCCTTGCTTCAAGTCCCCACCTCACCTGGAGTCTCCAAAGTACTGCGTGATCGCCGACCTGTTTGTGGACGACTACATCGTCAAACGCATCAATGGGAAGATGTGCTACGTGCAGCGTCCCCCGCCTCCTTTACCAGAGCCGCCTCATCCTCCTACCCCCCCACCACCTGCTCCTGCTACACCTACGATCCCCCAAAATCCCAGCCAGGCTCAGCAACTGCCCAAACCGACGCCCTCAACCCAAAACACAGCTGCACCTGTGCAGCCAGTGCAGCAGGTGTACGGTGAACACAAACACCCCTCCCCGCTGGATAAGGTAAAAGGTCCCAAAATGGATCACTGTTCCTCTCCGTCAAGCTCCGAGGACTCCGGCATCAACGCCCTCGGTCTCCACTATCTGGAGTCCTGTGAGGAGGAGAGCGAGGAGGAGGAGGAGGACGACGAGTTGAGCACAGATGGAAACTCCAGCCCCGGGAGCCTCTGGGATCAGGATGACTGTTCTCTGCTCTCGCCCTCCAAGTCTATGATAGAAATCATCGAAAAGATTGAAACAACTGTGTAACCGACATGGCATCAAGGTGGAATTGATCTATGAGGAAGATCTACGGAGCAGAAGCTTATTATTGAGAATAACTCTCAAGGATTTATGACATATGGACCAGTAGGAAACAAACCCCTCTCTAACGCTTCAGCAGGGCTTCGCCGGGTTGTTTTGAGATGAATTGCTTTTCCTGCAGGTGGCCGAGGACAGCGCACCTACAATCTGAAACAGCCTCTCCTCTGCCCGCATCCTCTGCACGGATTGAATTTGCTGAACTTATCACAATAAAGACGGAAGCACAAGAATATAAAGAACATGCACAATCTACCAAAAAGACCTCCTTTACATGGTCGTGTGGCGAAAAAAACAAAATACAAAAAAGAATCTAGAGTAGGTGCACGTCGGAGGAAATGGGAAAACAAAAAAGGAGGACACTTTTTTGTGACACTTCGCTTTAGGTATATATTACTGGAGCTAAATTATGTATGAACTAAGGTGGTATGAGTATGTTTCATGATGATAATGAGCAGTTAGGTAATTATTGTGTTCTCCAGTCAGTCAGTCTGTCAGACTTTGGTCCAATTCAGCATTCGAGTGGCAGATAAGCATGCCGTCCCATGTTCTCCGGTCAGTGGATCCACCCACACATATTAGTAATTCTTGCTCTTCAACGTAATAACCACAAGGCCAGCTACCTCTCGTGGGCCTAAAGCACACCGGCCTTTTAACCCCTTAATTATTCAGCTCTGAGCTGCTCAGAGCAGGCACACCTGCTTTTATCGCATTATTAAAAAGATTTGTGGCCCACAGTTTGTCTGCACTTTACTGACACCATCACGGGCAGTAGGGTAGGTAGGTCAGTGTTTGACAATCAAGGATTACACAGAAGCACATTCCTATATTGAACCTGCCAGTGAGGACCAAGGATACCCTTATACCTTCTAAAAAAAATGTCTCAGACTTTACAGAAAATTCTTCGGACCACCTTTTCTGGTCAAGCTGAACTGAACGGCAGTCCCATTAAGCAAAACATGACTTGCACTGACCTCTATTAGCAGCCAAGAAATTTAGGAGGGAAGTTGTCACAGTAGACACAAGTGAGACAAATATCGCTGAGGGAACATATCAAATTTATAATCTTATATAATAATAATAATAATAATAATAATAATAATAATAATAAACCTACATTGTTAATTAGTTTGGGGACTTTTGAGAATCAATTGCCTTTTTCGTGGTGACCAAAGGGGGGTCTGGGGAGGTCATTCGTTTTAGACTAGTAGGTCACATCTTAAAAGAGATTAGAGTGTGAGATAGGATGCCTGAATACCTGTTGTGATGTTGTGATTGACATAAGAAACGAGTAGCTTATTAGTCAGGTAGTAAAATGAAGCCGGGCGGCGTTATATTTTAATGTTTAAAACGTTATTTCCCAGAGAGCTATCAGCAAAAATTACCACAGTTATCACAAATATTTATGGCTGCAATGTTATAAGCACTAGATGTTTAAAAAAAAAAAAAAGATGAAGAAGAAGAAGAAAAAAATCATTTTGCATGACTGCATTCACTTGAAGGATTCTCTCATGTCAAAATCCAATTAAAAACATGCTATCAAAGAGCAAAGAAACCCTGTATTAGTTATTGAAACAAGGTGTTTTTATTCAGGGACAGCCCTAGACATTACACCGAGCACAGTCCCTCTTAATGCAGTGGAAGAAAAATGCATTTGGTTCTTATTCTTGTTATATTATTATTTTCATATGAATAAATCTTAATGAAACTCACCTTCTTTTCTCTCTCTCTTGGTTCATCTATTGTGGACGGCGTGAACACCCTCTGTAAAAAGAAAATTGAAATCTGTTTTGAAATGCACTCAAACGTCCTCCACACGACACACTGATGATGACTAATGCTCTCTGGAGTTGGAGTGGGTAACAAGAAAAAAAAAAGTAAAGTAAAGTGAGAGATACACTCGAACTGAGTCACTATTTCAGCCGTGGATGTCTGATCTAAACTGTGTTGAGGTATGTATCTTACATTCCTGCCTTTGAAAGCTTTAATTACTTTGCGCTGCACATTTTAAACTTTTTAAACGAGGAGGAAAAATATGGGGAGTAGGTTGTAGTGGAAGATTTAAGATTGGACTCATTCGGAAGATGATCTTTGCTTCAGCTTTATGTAAGACAGAAAACACTGAGCTTTTTAGATGGAGACAAAGACCGCCCCCCCCCCATTTCCTCTGGGCTTCTGTCGCAGACAGTCTTCTCCACACTTCGTCTAGCAGCAGATTTTATGAGAGACCATGCAAGCTTCTTTCTCACCTTGACTGCAAACTGAGATTGATTTCTCCACGCTTCTTTTTCCCCTTGCATTGTGTCTATCGATCCTTTGTACTCCGCTAGTGCAGAGACAGAAAACTGAGGCTTGGATGAAATGCTAATCAGTTTATATAAATGTACATTCACTATTCTGTCCAAAGATGAAGAGGGGAAGAGTGGAATTGAATGCTGGAGAGCAGATGGCATAGAGTGGGAGAAGAAGAGGAAAACCTGAGAGAGAATATGTGGAGGGAGTACAGCAACAGGCAAGAGACGTGGAAGCTCAATTAGCGGGATGATGATGATGCAAGCACATGTAAAGTCGTAGGATGGACTTCATGTGTGCGTACGAGTGTGTGTGTGTGTGCTCTTCGGTCTGTGCAGGCACACACACATTTTGTGAGGCGTTATGAAATAGTTCCCATTTTTTTTCAAATGGTACAGAGATTGCATGAAGAGATCACTGTTACTGTTAATCCCTCACAGCAAAGTCATTCGATTGGCAGAAACCTTGAGCAGTGACAGCACGCTGACACACACACACACACACACACACACACACACACACACACACACACACACACACACACACACACACACACACACACACACACACACACACACACACACACACACACACACACACACACACAAAGTCACACACCAAATGAAAAATATGCCCTTGTTCAAGGACTGCTTTACAGGCCAGGTTGGCACAGCTTGAGTCACACAAGCTGTAGTGGGATGTCAGTTTCACTCTTTCCATTTTGATGTGTGCACAACCACATTACCTTCCTAAGGAGACATCCTTTTAATTTCATACAACTCCATTTTCTCTACAGGGGGCAAGACAAAAACAAGAAGATCCCCAATACTTAAAAGACGTTTCAAGTTACAAAATGAAAACATGAAGTACCAGCAGGGACTCACCTGAGTAGGAGGAGAAGGATTACAGAAATACATCAAATACATCTGCTCTCATGGGGAATCATCGGAAACTTATTAAAAATGTTGAAACGGTTTCTTTAAAATAGAAGCTAACCGTTTTTGTGTGTATGTAACTGCAAGCAAATTAGAAGCATCACTCCCAAATACCTCTGTTTATAATCTCCTTTATTACATTATGTTCACTTTAAAGAGAACTCTGTGTCTATAGAGATGACTACAAAAAAATGACTACACTGCATGCATACTTACAAATAACATATTTGTATTTCAAATAAATACCAAATCCCAATAACTGCCAAAAGGGATAAAAGCTCTGGTCTTTTCTTTGAACTATTCACACATGGTTAATACCTTTAAAAAAAAGAGAGAATTATATAAAAGTATAAACACAGGCTAAACTGTATACACACATGCCCACTTATATTCAGTCGAATGTCCCATAGCAGGTTGGACCTCAAGCAGACATCAACAAGCTTCTGGAATAATTCTGGCTGGATATTTTTGTTTGCAGAAATAGTAGAGTTCAGTTAAATTGGTTGGTTTTCTGGCACAGACCCAGATTTTCAGGATTTTTCAGTTGGGTAGAGGTCAGGGCTTTGGGAAGGCCAGTCCTGAATCTTGATGTTAGCCCGCTTTATCCATCCAGAAACCTGTTTTGATCTGTGTTTAGATAACTGGAACACCCAAGAATTTCATTCATTATTCCACTCATTTTGTGCAGTGTACCAGTACACAGTGCTGCTACTGCTATGCTTGGCAACTGGTACAGGGTCTTCTTTCCTGGTTGGGACCATCTCTGTGATGTAAAACTTATCTCTCTTTGGACAGTGACACTGGTCCTCCAGGAGTTTCCAGTTCATGGCAAGCTTGTTGCTTGGTGATTCCTGGGTTTCTCCTGAATATTCTAAACAATTTCTTCTCATCTGAGGATTGTGGGAAAGTGGTGACACGTCTAAATAACGTGTACCTACTGTATGTACCAGTTTAAAATGATGATCCTGCAGTTGTTTACAAATAGCCAATTAAGCTTCTGGAATAGATTTCCCAAAGCACTGACCTCAAGCCTACTGAAAATTTGCGGACTATTCTTAAAAATCAGGTTTGTGCCAACAAGCCAATTAATTTAAATGAACTCTACAAATTCAGCCGATAAGAGAGGTCAAATATCCATCCAGAGTTGTTCCAGAAGCTTGTTGGTGGGTTTCAAGGGCATCTGGTTGAGGTGCATCCTGCTAGCAGACATTTAGACAAATATTAGTGGGTGTGTGTGTATAGTTTTGAGCTTGTCTGTAATCTTTTGACTTGTGTGGCTTAGAGAAATTCCCCAAACAATTCAAAACGTGCACCCGATTCTTGTTTTTTTTTTAATTAAATTTTTTTTTTTTTTTAAATCATTCAAATTAATTGTTGTACAATCATTCCACTTTCCAGTTCAAAGAAATCATTAAAAGCTTAAATTTACCATGACATTCATGGCCACAATGAGACTAAAGAATGTAAACCTTTGACCACAACTGCAGCTCACTGTGATAATAAGCAGGTTGCCAATATTGGCATGCTTGAAGCAAAATGCAATGAACAGAAACAATGAATAGCCGACTCCTTGAGGCAGCGTACGGTGTGCTGAACGAGATAAAACCAGCACCCACCCATTACTCAAAGTAGCAATGCCCTCAGTTTAGTCATAGGGATGCAGGTCGTGCTGCATAGCATATAGCTGAAGTATATTTAAAACTTCAGAGTTGTATTTTCACGTGCATTAATCATGGGCAGGCAGACAGGTTAAAAAAGCAAACATCATCCACCTGTCAGACAGAGTACAGTGAGATACTTTTCAAAACCCAAAACTGCTTATAGAAAGGTTTACGACTAAAATCTGGAAGTTAAAGTGTTACCATTATGTACAATTTGACAGCACACATCATAGAAATCCATATCAGCTCCTTACAGAGAACCAGCACCATATTTCAGGTATACCTCCTCCCCCTATAGCTACATATTCAGAGCTAAACTTCAACAGCGGCACTTAAAGGGACCATTTATGCTTCAGCATACTGTTCCTATGATTGGCCTGATGCAAGTGGCATGCACGTAATGGGAAAGCCCACCGGCAGCCTGCTAATAATCCGTCGGACACATGGCTTTGCCTGGGTGTGCTCTGTGGGTGATGGGTGTCTGATAAGCTCTATAAACACGAGTGTCACCTGGAGTGCAGCTCTGCATTCCCTGCCTTTGAAATATTCATTACATTTTTCGTCAGCGTCTGCCCTTGTCTTTGAAATGGATTTCAGGCACTTTTTAGACACAGAGCATGACTTTTCCTTCTGCTAAACGCAGACAACAGCTTTAAGCTTTGGTGTCGACAGGGCTGTTTTTGAAAGTGTTCTCTTTTGTGTTGCTTAAAGCTGGTGATTCCCCCTCCAATATTCCTTTTGAAAAACTCGTGGGGTTTCTTTATCATAGGAGAATGACTCACACTGACATGTTTTAATGTGATTAGTTGTCTTTGTTATAGTAAAATAGTCTTCATTGATGGATTAGTCTGAGGCTGCACATCACTGGATAATTTATTGCTTTGCACATGAAATTCAAAAACACCTTCGTCTTGTTTAAATTATAAGACTCTACCTTCCTTTCCCAGAGAGAGGATACTTCACTGATAAAAAATAAATAAATACATAAATTCAGTCATTATGATGAATGAAATAAACTATGTTACATTCACCCTATATGTCTGCTGGTGGTTTTATGGCCGTGGATTGTGGCCATTAACACAGCCAGTGTGGGTTTTTGTGCGCTGAAGAAATGTTTGAATCCATCTTAATCACATCAAAGAGACAGAGGATGTTGGAAAAGCCTGTGCTGGCTTTCAAACCTGAAAGCCAGGAAAGTCAATTCGGGCACCTTAAATATTTTTTGCTTTGTAATTTATTTCATTCGTGGGCGATTTAAGCATCAGTTATTAGGAGCAGGCAGATTTATTTAGTTCCTGGGGTTTGCATGAGAACAAGGTTAATGTTGTAGTTCTCTGTTGTAGTGTAATTTGAGTTTGAAGTCAAAGATACATGTTTTTTGTGTTATTACTTTAGATGCTGAACATTTTATTATATTATTAAATGGGAAAAGAGAGTAATTTTGTTATTTTTAAGCCCAAATGGGGCTGAAAACAAAGCAAATGGCTTTGAGGATTTCATCAACAGCAGGCACCTGAGTGTACGGGGGAGGGTTTGCAATCATAAAAACTCTGATGACAGCACACGGCGATGTTTCCAATCATGTAAAGTTACACATCCTCATGATGGAATTACAGCTGCAGCATTCAGAGAATCGAACGTCCCCAAACTGCAGCTCCAGTGAACCAGTCAAGAGCTGATTCTTATCATTCAATTGATGCTGCTGCACAACACTTTGGACAGATGTGGCCCCCATCTGCGAAAGCATTTCATAATGCCGCCACTCAAACATTGTATCGTTCTCCTCTGTTTAATACTTTCTAAAGGGTTGCCTGAAATAGTGATTGAACTAGGCCAGCGATAGAGCCAGACTGCTTCCAGCAGATATGACTGAAAAAATATAGGACGTAAGCTTTCTAAATCTAAACGCCTGCAGCCTGTCAACCATAAAAAACATTGGTTTCAGGGGAATGATTGCATTATGAGATTTTGGCCGTTATGGCGCCTGAGGACGAGCTTTGTGGCTCCATTAACGTGCGTAGAGATCTTGAAGGAAAATGTTATCCTCAAAAGCACATCATCCTTGAACTGAAGTGCAAAAAGCAGCGTTAAAACTTTCAAACTTCTTTGGGTTTTATTTATTTATTTATTTTTTTATTTTCCTCGTGAGAGGCTCTGAAATGTCACAGAGTTTAGGGTTCTTCCTACCACACCATAATTGGTGGTTTCACAGGTGATTGGTGTACTTCAATCAAGGCTCTGTGAGGCTATTTCTGGGCTTTTTCTTATTTTTCCACCGGATAGCTAAGTTACAGTACACCCACACTAACCTTTGAATTGCATCTAAATAGAGGACATTACACCTACACCACAAAGTTAGAGTGAGGAAGAGAAATAAAGGCTGCTTTTATTGTAGCCTTGAATCCTGCTCTCAGTAACAGAGCATGCTACTTAAGACCGAGGTGCTTTGTGAGTTCACATTAAAACACAAAAATTCTTCCAATATTTCAGCTTAAAACACAGAGATGTCTGCAAACAACAGCGGCAACTGAACCCTGTGCAGCAGAAACAGACAAGCAGCATCATCAGATGAAAAATTTAATGTCGCCCAAAGCCAGGTGCATGCTACCAGCAGCTCAGCAGCAGGAAATAAGACCGGCTAATTTGGGTTTGAAAAGAAACCTTGTTGTGTGTGTCTGGATGTGTGTGCTAGAGGAGGAGGAGCATCAAACAGACACATCTGATTAAGCAGTGTGTAAATGGACCTGCTGACTGGACCAGATGAGGACCAGCAGATGGTTTTCCGCATCACAGGGTTGGACCTGCTGCACAATGTCCACCATGGCCCTCCAAAAAGCTCTTCAACCGGCGACAACCGGCACAGCCACCCCCCGCCCCGGCCCTTTCCCCATCATCCCCACCAACGCTATTAGCATGCAAATGCTGGCTGAACACCCCCTGCACCTCAGCTGTCATAGGCTGCACCAGGCCTCTAGCTTCTCGGTGCATTAGTGTTTCTTTATTGTTGTGGGATTAGACGGTGGGAGGGTGGATGGGTAGCTGGATTTGGAGAAGTGGGGCTAGTTTTGCTCTTGGTAATAATGTCAAAGGTGGTATGATGTTGAGAAAGAAACCAGTTCTAATGGATATAAAGGCAGGAGAGAGAGTTAGCCTTTGGAGCATTTAGAGGTTTGGAGACACACAGTTAACGCCTGCAGTTCCTTCTGCTCTGCTTTTTTATTTGACCACAAGGTCAAGGTCACGTAGCAGCTTATAATATTTCTTAATTAGCTTATTTAAAAGAGAAAGCTGACTTTATAAACTCACTGTCCACCTCAATAGTATACCTTGCTGGTACTAGCTTGGACTACCGTTGGCATTAAAACTGCCTTAATTCTTTGATTCAACAAGATGCTGAAAACATTCCTCAAAGATTTTGGTCCATATTTGCATGATACCAGCACATGTTGCCAGAGATTTAAATCTCTCACTCCACCACATCTCAAAGATGTATGATTGGATTGGGATCTGGCTGTTTGAGCACATTAGCATGTTCAAGAAATCAGTTAGAGGTGATCTGAGTGGGCTGGAGCCCTGATGGAGGCAGCCATCAGACGATGGGTTCACTGTGGGCATAAAGCGATGAGAACTGCACATCTGCTGGATATTTTCTTCTTTCCGTAAATTTTTCTTTTAAACCAGAGATGGTTGTGTGTAGGCTAATCCCAACAACATCAGCAGTTTCTGAAGTACACAGACCAGCCCATCTGACACTAACAGCCATCACATGTTCAAAGTCACTTAAATGACACTTTCTGACTCTGATGCTCAGTTTGAGCTTCAGCAGGCAGACTTGACTATTTCTACATGCCTCAGTTCTCTGAGCTGCTGCCATTTCATTGGCTGATTAGATATTTGTGCAGTTGAACATGTGTACCTAATGAAGTGGCCATTGAATATATCCGCAGAGTATATACAGCTGGAGTACACAGCGACCTTGTAAACCAGAAGTAGAAGTGTGAATACACTAGCTCCTTGAATCGCAGCTCCAAAATAGATAGTCAATTTCTATGTAATAAATTATCAGGTTTACTGGAGAAATAAACATGTTTATGGCCTCGCACAAAAAAATATTTCAGTCTACAATTTGTGAAACAATGAGCTAGTGCTAATTAGGGAGTATCTCCACATGTAAGCATGCATTTATCAAGGGTAAATTAGCTTATAACTTAACACTATCCTATACTATAACACTATACCCTCTCATCTAAATATATATAGTTCATGCTAAAACAAAAAAAAAGAAAAATGTCCTTGAAGCTAAAGTTAAAGTTTACAAATGTGACTCATTTAAGTTTGAGCAGATGTAGGATAGGGGCAGCTAGCTTCTCTGTCTATATCAGCACCTCTAAGGCTGTCTAATTAACACGTTTTATAGTTTGATGTCTTAATTCATATTTAAAAACTTCAAATCTCATTTTACTGTTTTACTTCCAACAGAAACTTCCAGGAATCTTTGCTTATTGCTTCTGTTCCCTGTGCTCATGCTAGCTGCCGCCTGTAGTCCACATTTACCAGCAATGAAAGGGATCCCGTCTTCACATCCGTCTTTTACCAAGAAGGCAAATAACGGTTATTCCCAAAATGTCAAACAGTCCATTAAGCTGCATTCTGAATGGCAAATAAATCAACTTGCAGCTCCAGAGTCCATTTGGCTTTGTGATACAATCAATGCAGGCACCCCGGGTTGTAATAAATTGTCACATTTCTTGTTTCCACAAACACTGTACATACTTCAGCAAGGTTAATGAGTAGGTTTTTATTGTAAACATAATTCATATTACTCTGCAGCTGTATACATCCTTCCCTGCAACAGCAGCCGATTCTTAATTCCCCCCGTGCTCAGTGCAGCTAGTTTGTCTTTGTTTCCTGCACCGTTTCCTGGCTCTGTTTCTGTGTTCGCTCTTCGTTTTTGTGCATCGAGCCTTGCAAGCACAATTACCACAAATTAGATTAATTGCGAACTGTTAGGCTGGTATTTTTAGCCAAAGGCTGAAATGCTCTCTTAACCAAATTAAAAGGCACGGCATATCCAAACACACATAAAAGACACTCCATAAGCACTCATAAACATGCTTAGAACTGGAGAATATCTCAACTACTGCAGAACCTTAGCTCAATCTTCTTTTTAAGTCCAAAGTATTTTTTTTTCATCTTCCAACTTGATTCTGTTTCCTTTGATCATCCTCCTCCTTTTACGCTCTCATCCTGACTACAGAGAGTCCGATAGATGCACCCTGACTGCAGCTCACCTTCACTCACATTTCTTGCGTGCACATTTGCAGTGCTTAATCATCAGATGGCACAAGTCAAATAAGGAAGAGACCTTGATTTACTGCAATTTATTCCAAGCAAAATGTTTCTGTGCTAAACCCAAAATAAGTAAACTAAAATCTCATTTATTATCCTCCTGATTAGAGTGTTTTTGCCCTCTCAGTGCTCTGTGCTACATAATGATATGAAGTTATTTGAGTAACCAAAGTATATTTCACCTGGGAGTTGCTGGCCCTTTATGTAATACCTGCAATTTACAGTATAGCTTATTTAGCCTTGCACAGACACACACCTTCCACTTCCAATAACCACACAGAGCTGCAGGGAAAGACAGAAGGTCAGTAGGTTCACATAGCTGGCAGATACAGTACCTTCAGTTTTGCTCGATAAGTGCCTCTGTCCTTCACTGCTCTGAGCTTTCTGTGGCTGCACTAAATTATTTAGGGAAAAGCAGTCATCTCCGAGGAAGCCTAGCAGACTCTTCTATGGATCCCATGAGCCTAAGAAGAGTCAGACGGGTAGCTGGGGCACCGCTGCTGGAAATAACACGGCAGAGAAATTTGGCTATATAGTGGCTTTAGTATATCTAGTTCAGAGTCAGCCACAAAGGAAGCCTGTGACAGTGTCAAGGTTTTTGAGCGCATGTGTAGTAGTCAAGCAGGAACAAAACCCTCTTCTTTCTTCCTATAGAGCATTACACTGGTGGATGCAGTCAAGTCAGAACAAAAGAGACTCAGTCCTGTTTTAACCTTTGGTGCCTTTTCACTCCCAGTCAGTGGCCTCTCTTACCCACATGGAGATGCCTATCCTCTGTGAAAAGTGACAGTCCATCTTTCCCTCTGAGTGGCATGACCGGTCAACCCTGAGAAGTCTGATGGAAGACCACTGACCCCGCTCACTTTTGCTTCCAGCACCTGACCAGTTTAAAGCTTTTTAAAAACATTTTATACACTTATCAGCCCGCACATTGACGTGTGCAGAGCCATACAGTCTACCCGAGGAAACACTGGACGTATATTTGTGGTTCAGACTGGTAAACTTTCACCCACACACAAGCAGACAAAAGAGGTAGTTATGCTACTGCACAGTGATCAATAGATTCAGTGAATTTCTGCTGCCACTTTTCCATGAAAAGCCAGCTGAATATGGGGGGCCAAATAGTTGGAAATCGTAACAAAGCACTTGAACTCATTGTGCAATACAAACATACATTAATACAGTTGTTGTTTGCAAATAAAAGAATTGCTCTACAGGCTATAATGTTTTCCACTTACACACTAAAAACTATTTTGTATTTGTTAAGAGGCAACAAAGGCTCTGAACAGTTCACTGTGGTGAATGGCTATGTGCTAGTTTATGCTTTATGGACTCCACATGAAAAAAAAGAATATGCTTTCTGTGTGTTAACTTCAGTAATTAAGTTAAAGCACTGCCAATATGAAATCTTTGGTCACAATCTTTACAGAAGCACTCACGTGCATGTATCCAACCACATCGGACACTCACGTATTGCAAATTAGAAATACACTTAACAGCCACTTCATTAGTTACACCTTGCTAGTGCTGTCTAGGACCTCCTTTTGCCTTCTGAACTGCCTTAATTCTTCAAGAAGGTGCTGGAAATATTCATCAGAGGTTTTAATCCATGATATAAATCTCCTGTTCCGCCACATCCCAGAAGATCTGGTGACTTTTGAGGCCATTTGAGTACAGTGACATGCTGGAAGGAGCCTTTAGAAAATGGGCACACTATGGCCGTTAAGGCATGGACACAGTCAGCAACAAAAGGGGCCCAAAGTGTGCCAAAGAAAATCTCTAGATATCCTTACACTGCCACCACCAGTCTGAACTACTGATACATGTCACGATGGATTTATGCTTTCATGTTGTTATGCCAAAATGTGACCCTACCATCTGAATGTTGAAGCATAACTTAAGACTCATCAAACCAGACACCATTCTCCAGTCTTCTATCTGTGCTGCTGTAATCCATCTGCTTCAAGGTTTGACATGCTGTGTATTCAGGGATTTATGATCGCCTGCATATCTCCTAGTTATTTGAGTTACTGCTGCCTCGAACTGCCAGCTCAAAACAGCCTGGTCGTTCTCAAAGAACTTCAGCAGGTGTGCCTAATGAAATGACCGGTGAGTGCTTCTCTGTATACAAACACAAAATGACTCGAGTGCCCCTCTCAGTACAGCTTCTCTTCAACCTTCACGGACTTGACATGGACTAAAGATTCAAGCAAAGAAGCCTGGTAAGAGACTTGATGAGCCAAACTTTTTTCAGTGTTGTTATGTTTTCAGAACTTCTTTTCATTTTGAGATGCTGAAATTCACAGTTTAAAAAAGTTGGTGTCACAACATTTTAATACCCTTCTGTAACTTAACCTCAAACAAACTCAACTGAAACTTAATTAAAAGCTAATAGAGCTGGATGTTTGTTTTTCCTCTATTTTTTTTAAATTAAATATGTACAAATCTGAGTTCTTCCTGCTTGGTGAGCATCTCTCCAGAGAGTTCTGTCTTTAGAAAACAGCAGTTTCTGTATCTAGTGTTGAGATGGGATTGGATTTTTTTTAGGCAGAAAAGTACACGTACGCTTTTATCTTTCAGGTTTTTGTGCCAGTACAGTTTGGTCATGCCTTTTTTGGCTCAAGCCTATACTGACTGGCCGCAGTGAAAAAGCAGCATAAAAGCTGAGAAACACTGAGAAATGCCCTCTGCTCTGCCATCAAGGAGATAAAAACTGTTTTAAGGAGGCCAACAAATTTTTACAGGTGCACGCAAGCCTCCTGGAAGATAGACAGAAACAGGAGGTGAGTCAGCTCCAAGTAGATCCACAAGAAAGCAGAAGGTTAGTATTGAAACTCATGGAGTTCTTGGACCTCCTTGCTGAAAAGGACAAGGAGCTGAAGAGGAGAGAAGATTACTTGCAATCCTCAAGAGACGAGACTCAAAGATGAGAGAGAAACTGTGGAAAAAGGCAGTGCAGAAAGTCGAAAAGAAAAAGTAGGTAAGGAAGAAAAAAGGCAAGTGTGGCAGATGTGATAATCAGCCTCCTCATCTCCACATACTGCCAGCTTCAGGTGCGCTGCCTCAGCTGATTGTTTTTGTGATATATTTCACAATAATAGCTCATTAGAGCCCAACAGCTCATTCCACACTGCTTCATGGTTTAGCATAATATAAAATACATTCTTTGCCTTTCCATAAGCTTGAACGCTAAAGGAGTAGGGGGACAGGAGATTTCAAAGGAAACAAGAAAGAGGAGAGGGAGAAAGGAAAAATAAATGTCAAATTTAAAGAAAGGACAAAGAAAAAAGACTCCGAGGAGTGAAAATCACAGAGAAATAAGAAAATTTGCATTTAGCATCGTTGCTCCTGAAACCCCCAACCCAGCCTACTTCTGACCTCCCCCACTCTCTTCTTCTTCTACACACTCTTTATTGCACATGTCTACACATTTACCCCCTCCCTTCCCCAACAACATTTGCACATACAGGCATACATGTCCATGTATGTGGCTCTAAATCACCACAGAACAGCTCTAGTTTTTAAGGAACACAGTAAAGTCTATAACAAGGCTATCTTGTAGGCGTGTTGAGTTGTCTTGTGTTATACTTTTGGACTTTAATTAGACAAAACATAAATGTGAATCTTGCAGGAAAGACAGTTTCCATTTCCTCAGGCATTTTCTCTTTCAGGTGTTTTATGGCTCGTTTTCTTGTTTGATGAGTCTCAGCTCAATGGTTTGAGTCAGCACTCAGGAGAGGGACCTGCTCGGGAAGAAATTCTCTAAAACCGACCCGAGGAGAGTGTAACTACATCCCTGATGGGCTATCTCCTGGCATGTCATGTGAGAGGGAATGTTATCACAGGATTGGCCAGTGGGGATTAAACTAAAGAACCTCTCAGCAGCATCCCAGTTGACTGTCTAGGTAATACCATTAGCATCTCTAAACGCCAGATGTTTCATAATTACTTGGAGTAGCCTCTTCAGAGCATGTCCACAAACTGGAACATTACTGCTGGGGCAGTCAGCCAAAGAAATGAAATGAAATAAAATTATATTTAAAAAAATGAAGGAAAGATTTAAACACATTGGAGCTTGATGAATGAAGCATTTAAACTGAAGCTCTTTGCTGAGATACACTCTGACAAAATGTAACAGCAGTGAGAGGAAACCCTTTGTGGGCTGGATTTAAAATCACACCAAAACTGAGTGCTTGTAAGTGTCTATGGCCCCCACAGCCTAGAACAGGATCAGAGTGTCACTGAGCTCTATCACAATTTAGTGGCTTCAACTGCACCGATACAAAACGTCTCCGAGGGTCTGAGTTGAATTCAGGTCTGGGGAAGGTGAGGGCCAGTCACACGCATCGAATGCCCTTGTCATCCACGGACTGCCTACGTACTCTGCCCACATTGCCCTGCACCAGGAGGAAACCAGGGCCCACTGCAGCAGCATAAGTTCTGATCCTGGTACCTAACAGTGCCTAACAGTCAGGTTACTGTTGACGAGTAAGTAGAGGTCTGTGCATCCAAGTATCCTCTCAGCTAGAACAAATTCTCCAAGGATTGGAGGCAAATGCCTGCTGTTGCAGGCAGCATAACAATTACCAGGCAACTCTGGGCTCTTTCATGTGTGTCACATGTGCTTAGGTCTGAAACGGCTCTCATCCATTAAGAGAGCAGGATGCCAGTGGTGGACCTGCCAGCTGTGGTTTTGTTGGGTGAATGCCAATCAAGCTGCATGGTGCTGGCCTGTGAACACTGGCCCTGATGCTACCCTCATGGAGTCACACACATGCACTTCAATAGCTCGATAGAGGTAATTTTGCAGGCCTCTGGCAGTTCTCCTTATTCAAATGAGCAGACACCAGTCCTTACTGGTTCAGCACCCCTTCATGGATTTGCTAACCTGAAGGAGCTGTACTACCTGTGCAACCTAAATGGAATGCAGGCGTCATCTCATGCTACCAGGAGTAAGGAGAACAGTGGCAAAAAAGGAAAACTAGAGAAAAATCAGTCATTAGGGATAAGGAGAGAGGAATGGTATTTGGCCACCTCCTCCTAAACAATTTATTTAACTGTAACTATAAAGTAGGTGCACCAACACTTTTACACATTTGAGTTATTTTAGTTTCATATGAATTGGAGACACAAACATATAAAGGACACATTTCTTCACTTTTTCATGCTCATATTTGACACAGCTGAAAGACGTTAGTTCTATTTGTAACACAGACATTTAGTTAGCTTTGAGAAATTATTTTGTCTTATTTTTTGTTCATTTCTTTCTCTTGTTTTACCATTTCAAGAGTTCTGCTGGCATCATGCAAGAAAAAGAAGAATTAAGTAATTTTTAAATGTTATTTTAAATATGTTATTTTATCTTCCTTCACTTTATTGACATTCATTGTTAGCACCATGACTTTCAAAAAATGTCAAGAAACCATATTGAGTAATGTAAAAATAACACTTTAAAAAAAACAACATTTTTCAGTATGATGCCCCACAACATCACAATGATAGCATAACAGCGTAATGGCATCACATTCTAATAAAAACAAAATAAAACATCAAAGTGTTAGTGAAAAACAGTAAATCAGTGCATCAGACTGATTTATCCTGGTGGTATTTAAGCCTCAATTGTCTCTTGTTGTCATGATTCTGGGTCTTTTGACGCACCTTTTGGAGTTTAGTTTATTTTGATGTTTATGGTTTATGTTTAAGCCCTTTAGATTTTCTAAGTTCAATTCTACTGTATTATGCCTAGGTTGCTGTTATAGTTCTTTACTTATTAGATTCCCCTTGTGTCTTCAACCCCTGTGTTTAAGTCTCCCTCGCCCTTCATGTGTTTGTTATGTTCATTTATATCAGCTGTTTCCCCATGTGTTTCCATTTCCCCTGATCACCTCCTGTGTGCATTTAGTCTGTGTGTTTCCAGTCATTCGTCATCAGGTTGTCTGTTATGTTCATGTTATGGTTCCAGGTTTTTCTATGTATCCATGCCAGGGCTCCATGGTCAAGTTTTTTTTTCATGTTTTAATCTTTCTTCACCCAGTTTAGGTTATTGTTTAGTTTCACCCATGCCCTTTGCATTTATTTTGCCAGCCTTAATAATCAGCTCGTTTTTGTTTACGATTAAGTTTTGTTCTTGCATGTTTGCATTTGGGTCCTCTTCCTCACACCACACAGTCTGCTTCGCAGCCAGACTATGACACTTGTGTGCTAGTTCAGTTTAGGTGTTAGGTTAGTTCATGCAGTTAGCTTAGTAGTACTTTGTTGTGTTAACCTGCTGTTATTTGGTCTCTTTTAAGAGCCCTGCATTATTACTTGACTTTTGTGCAATATATTTTCACATTTCAGGAAGTAAATAAAACCCACTTTTTCCAAAATTATTCCTATGTCCTTATGTCTAATCAGCTTGGTCCCTCGCCATTCCCTTTTTGGGGGTTGTTTTGTGTGCTACCTCTCCACTGCACGTGTTGTCACTTTCATCTGCAACAAAGGAGATGCAATGGATTTGCAGTGGTTTGTGTTTCCTAGCTGGGTAGATTCATATCCATGAAGTTTAACTGACTTGGTGTTATGCTGTAATGATGAAGTGTTACCTTTTGTTTGTTTGTTTGTTTTTAGCAGTCTAGACAACAAACCCCACACACTCACACAAGAGAGGGGAATTCATTCAAGTAATATTATAATGATAGTTTCATGTTTGTGTAAACCCTGGATCGATGGATGAAATAATATTTTTTAACTTGCACTATAAATTTAAGGTTTAATTAACATTTTAACAAATTGATTTCCATACTACATTTACTTATTAATAGCTATTTAAATGAAAGGAGTGCTTCATTACCAGGACCTTTTGGTCCTCCATAGCCAAACCCTTCCACATTCATACGCCTATTTCAGTTTCACAGTTTGTTAAAGCAACAAAAGGTTCAACCTTGTCTGTACTTGCATGCTCAAGTCTTGTAAAGGCACACATGAACGAAAACCACTTGAATTAAAATTGCGTAATTAGATGTAAATGTGAAATAACAGCTCTTTTTTTACGCCACCGCATTTCCACATGCATGCACACTGACACAAAAAGTGATGTCAGCTTGTCCTTTCAAGCTGACAAAGTCAAGAGATGTCTAGTGACCGTCGGTGTCTGCTGTCATCCTCCTCACCTCGGAAAAAATCATCAGCCATCATCTCTCTCTCTCAGTTTGAATGCACCTTGTCATCTGTCTGTATTTTATTCCCCATTCAAAAGCTCGGCACCTCAGGCTGCATGCATGCATGCTGCAAAGGTTGCTGAGAAACAATATTGTTGAGCAGCAGATATTCACTCAGAATTGCCTCCGGCTGAAAGAAGACTTAATGAAGACTAAACTGTCACCGTCTGTGTCTTTAGGATGTCTCCAGAATGCAGAGAGTATTTTCTCATCCCTCTCTGCTTCCTCACATGGCCTACAACACAGCTGCACTGGGAAGGAAACCTGCCAGAGAGCGAGCGAGAGAGAAAAAAACCTTCCTTTTTTTAATCTCCGTGTTTTAATTAGTCTCCTTTTATTCACCAAGATTTGCTTCCAGTGATATGTTTTAACCCTTACATAACCCATCATATTACAGGGAGAGCATCGAGGCTGTTTTTTGTACAAAGATGTCTCGATCATTTTGTTTTGTAGATGACATCATGCATCGCCTCCGCTCATTGTGGGGAATAGAAAATGGGACCATTGTTAGCGGCTGTCTCATTTTGTCAGTGAAGTCATTAAAAGCAGGATGGAGCTGCAAGCAAGTAAAAGAAAACAAAACTGAAACACGCATTCAAAAAATCTCCAGTGGAAATACACGGAAGAGTAAAGTGTGTAGAGTCTGAAACACCTCTGACACCTATAGAAACAGACCAGACGTACCTTGTTTCTACCTAAATATAAAAATAAGAAGCACCTTATGTGACAAACATTCAGTTTATGTACGGAAAAGACAAATGCACCAAATGTATTACAACTTTTATTAAAAACTGAGTAATCACACTCTATCCTTTATATCCACTGCCGTTCTTTTTTTTAATCTAGAGAAAAGGCAGGCGGCTCAGAGGCAAACATTTCAGGCTCACAGCAGGATTTCCCTCCACTGCTGTTGTCAATACTTCTGTCTGCATGGTGAAATCCAATGCATTTTTTCACAGTTTATTCTCACACTCCATTACCCAGCTTAATTTGTAATTGTCTGTAACGGGATGTGTCTTCTGATTTATGCTCCATTCTGCAGCATCATAGATCATTATAGGTGTTCTAATAAGCCCCCCAGCATTTATTTGGCTTGCATTTGCTCTCTCTCACTTGTATCCTGTAAAAATAGGCTTATTTTTTTATGTTCTGCTGCTGGTATTTTGGGCAAAAACAGGCGCATTACTTAAAAAAAAACAACAACAAACCATTAGACTCCAACTGTTTTATTCCTTCTTTTCTCTGCCACCCAGAACTGTTTTGAATCCATCCTAATGAAAGGACAAGTCCAAAAGTTAATAAATGGGAAAGATTCAGTCTCGGTAAGCCTGGCAGCCGTGTATGTGTGGGCGTCTTTGAATACTATAACACATTACGATCAGGCTTTTTGGTCTGCTTCAACCTATATTTTAACCACAGTGAAAAACATCTGGCTCCAAGCCAGCATTTTTTGGCACCAATGTTCAACGGACTTAGTTTAAAAAGACGTGGAAGTATTTCCTGTCCCTTCATCCTTCCAATTGAGGGTTGCTGGAGTCTATCCCAGCTGTCACAGGGCGAGAGGCGGGGTACACCCTACACCGGTCGCAAGTCCATCACAGAGCCAACAGAGAGAGACAGACAACCATTCACACTCAAATTCACATCTATGACCAATTTTAAATCACCAACTAGCCTGCATGTCTTTGAGTATTCTGGGGGGAAAAAAACCCTCAGGCTCAGGGACAACATGCAAATGCCACATGGAAAAGCTCCAACCAGGTGGGGGATTAAAAACCAGGATCCTCTTGCTGTAAGGTGACAGTTTCCATGCTGTCCTGCATATTTAACTGTTAAACTCACCAAAATGATTTGTTCTGGAAGACTTTTCCTCTACTTCAAACCATTTCCAACTTATACCATAATGGCAGTCTGTCCCTTTTGAGTTATAGCTATAGGAATAGCACCTGTTGTCCCTGGCCATTTGTAAACACTTGAAAAATAACTTGTTCACTATATATCCAAGCTGGTTTTATGACATAACTAAAGGGATAAATTTCCTTTTCATGCATGATTTCATTTTATAAGTCACAGTTTCTGTGATTTCTTGTACATCACCTACTTTGCTAAGTTAAAGGTCTTATGTGACAAGAAATATGAGCAGTCTTTAAATAAGTCAGATTATCAGATTATCTGAGCCGCTGTATTTAGGGGGCAAAGCCGTAGAGTGAGCCGACCCTTAATGGAGGTAATAATCCCACACTGTGAGAGGAAAACTATGCCAGTACATATCTGTGGTGACTACAGGAGGTCAGTTATAAACCACGCAGGAGGTCAATTGTGTGATGGCTGTTTATTGGCATTTTAGTTGTCAGAGAGTCTACAGATAAAAGCTCCCAAATGCAGGACTCCAGCAGACAAAAATAAAGAGTGAACCTTTTATTTAGTTCATTCCATGTATTCCAATAACAAAATCAAAAATGGGAACAAACAGAAAAATAAAAAACACCCCAGGGTGCCAAGAAAAACAGGACAGCAGAGGAAAAACACAGATGATACGGACAGGACCGTATATACTGGGGACTGACTGAAAAACCAACGAATGACACCAGAGAAAACGATCAAAGCAAAAAACAGACTGTAAGAAATCAAGAAAGACGTAGCTATACAGATGCTTTGACATAGACAAGGCAGAACTATAACACAATATAAGTACTGGGGACTGATTAGAGATAAGAAAATGGTTGGGAATGAGACATGTAAAATCTTACAGATAGGAAATAAAAGCCAAAATATGACACGACAGACACTAAGATTGACACTAGACACAATACAGAGGAGCACAGACAGTATAAGTGCATATCATTGTCACTAAATTGCTCCTGGATCATTGGAACAAGATGGTCTTTGAAGATGTTTTCATGCTATTTTTCATTCATGGCATAGGTTTTTGGCAGAATTATGAGAGGCCATTCCCATGGATAAGAAGAAACCCCACACGTAGCCTTGGGATGCTTCTCCATTGACACAACACAGATCTCCTTTAAACCGTTGATTGTTCTTCATCAGAGAAAATAGCTTTGGACAAATCATCTGCTGTCTGTCTCTGATGTCTTCCTTGGAGAGAATCGGCTTCTTTGCTGCGTTCTCTACAGTAAGCAGTTCTCCAGAAAGTCGGCGTTCCAGAGCGTGTGCAGATGGACTCACACCTGCTGACTCCAGGAGGAGACGATCCCAGCACTTGCTGGACACATCATGAGACCTTGTTAACTGCAGTTGAACTACTCTCCTTGAAGTTTTTGATAATCTGGTAAACGGTTAATTCAGGTGCAATTTACTTGGCAGCAATTTCCTTGCGAGTGAAGGCAATTTGGTGCAATGACAGCTGCAAACTCTTTGAGGGACACCACCGGTAATACAGAAAGATAATAACGTTGGGAAGTCGGGAAGCAAATTGTTGGCATTTTCTCTGTATCCTTGTCTTTAACTTAAAGCACAAAGACAGATAAGTGCTAATATAATTTGGCCCTATAAAACTAATAGTAAAATACATAAAATTTATTGAATTCAATTTAAATTTCTTTTCCTATTTTACAGCAATAAGTTTACTCTTAAAATTCACAGCTAATGGTGGAAAAAAAATACAGTTTATTTTTATTTTCGTGATAAAGTTAACTTTTATAACACTGAAGCTCTTTCCAATTCATGGAGATGCTTCAGTCTGCACAACCGTAAAAAATAAAATAAAATGCATTAGCGTTTGCGAAGCACAATGTTGATGCCTTTCCCTAAACCACTGGCCAGGACTGTGGAGAACAGGGTTATATCCAAATTTATTTAGTCTCAAAGGTTTCTGTAAATCTGCATGACTGTCACTCAGGCATTAAGGTAACAAGATTAGGGTAACAATTCACCAACATTTTTGCAAATAATATGCTATTATTCCTTAAATAAAGGTTTAACGAGGTTTATATTCTGTTTTATAAAGATACAAGTATAAAAGCCATTCTGCCACAAATCCAGTCCCCATAAATTATAAGTAAAATTTCAAGTAATTCAAGTAATGCCTGAATCTTAGAATATGTAAGTAGCCTCTACGTTAAATTCAAACTGGAAACATTAGGGAATGATTCAATCAGTCTTGTGTTTGAAGCAATTATGTCAACATGTTAGCTTATAATAGGTGTAGAAGTTAATGGGAAACTACTTCAAGACTCTAGTTTTGGCGCATTTAACATTTGATCAGCTCATATTCCTGCTCTAAAGATGACAGCTTGTAAGCTTCACCCTTTCTAATTTCTCTCATGGGGAGTTGTAAATTGGCATGTCATTACGACTTAGGTGTCAGGAAAAGAGTTCCTCTTTTTTGCTGTGGGGATTCAGATGTAAAAAGCTACGTATGAAGGCAAACTGAGTTTTCCTTGGGCAGAGGGATGACACACTTACTGCGCCCTGACACTTTTAAAGTTGCAGGTAACTAATCTTCGCTTGTCAAACAGACAGGTTGTCTTTTTTTAAAGTGACACTTTGAAGGTCTCAGCTCTTTCCCCTGAATCTTTCCTGCAGAGTTCAGATGCTGCTGATTCATCCTGTCCCCTGTAGAGAAAATAACTACAGTATGATACTTGTACATGCAAAGTAGGGCCCGCCTCAAGGAACAAAGCCTCTGAGTCATGGCTTAGTACAAGCCTTTGAAGGATATCATTAGCTGCTGCACCAAATGCCATGCCAATGGCAATGAAAATTGACATTATAAAAAAGATGAGGGTGGTAGCTGCACCACTATTGTATACTGTGAAGCTTTGTAAATAGTAATTAAAGTACTGAGCTTCATATCACTGCAAAATAATTAAAGTTTTGACAGTGACTGGTGTGCTTTTGGTAGTTTCGGTGTTGGGTTTGTATTAAAAATTTCCTTGAGGTTTGTTAGTAAGTGGTTAGCTCCCAGCCTGATTCCACTCTTATCCTTGTTTTTCCTGCTGGTTCGTTAATGAACCACTGGTTTGCTACAGAGGCACATGAAAATTTCAGTAGTATTAAGCCTGCCCCAAACCATTTCAAGACTGTTAGTGACTTTCCAGACAGACTACAGTTGCCCAGTTGGCTCGCTTACCTGCCTGATCCGGTTATGGAGACTCCGTCACACTCCCAGTGACATTGTGGCTCTCAAATAATTTTTATAAGGCAACAAATGAAACCACTGTGGAGGCTCACATCAACAGTAATATGAAGCAGAACTAAATTCAGCTCACAGTTTCTCATGTGGCCCCTTGCTCACCCCTCCTCTAGCCCCCGGACTCGGCCAATGGATTGATGCCAATCCTGTTCTTGTGTCTGAAATGAACAGGACCGATACGAGTCCTGGCCTCTTTACGCTCCCACTAAACACAAAGGGCCTGAAAAATAAAGGCAAAGCGTAAGTGCCAAAAACTGCAGTTTCTCTAATAGACACTTGAAGTTGGCTCCATAAGTGAGCCAGTCTCCATAGACTCTCATACTGACATGTTAAACTTTATCAGTGAAATTAAAATGTTTATAGCAGCCTGGTATAAAATAGTTTGTATTTCTGTAGCGAATTCCTCACCTTTATAACAATTACATGTGTTTGGACCCTGTTAAGACTTAGAAGCAGGGCCACTGACAGGTGTGTTGACACTGGCAGCTGTCAGCTGTGTTTGTACTGTTGGTGACTTTAAGAACAGTTTAATGGAATTATCTGAGATGTAATATATGGCCTGTAGTGAGAATCATGTTGAACCTGACTTGCATGCTCCCTTCAGCACCTTTTGTTCTTCTCTGGTCATTTTTATTAAAGTTCTTTTTTACTATCGTACGACAGTGTGCATCTGAGTACTCCATCTGAACTACACTCAGCAGGTGGCTCATTTAAAATTCTGTTCCTCCTCGTACCCCTTTTCAAAGCACATATCTCATGCACTTAGATTTACCCTTCTAACCTCTTCACCCTCACACCTTTCTTTCATTATATCACCAACACAAGGCTGACTCTTTGGGGTGAAAGAGGAAGAAGTGCAGAGGAAGAACACAAGAGTGAAGATGAATTGGCAACAGAACTAACGGCACTGAGGAACAGCAGGTCCCACATGCCCCAGCCCCCTCAGCTGGCTTTGTTCCTGCATCTTCTTTGCAACAATTCAAAAGCAGCTTGCACAAATTAGACCCATGGGGAGAGAGAACAGACCAATGTACAGCAAACTACTGTCACTCAGAACGGTTTCTGCTGAGGAGAGAGGGGACACTGGATACGCTGGGTGCCCAAGCAGACGAATTAGCCACAAGGGACCAGATGTTCCTCTTCTGTGTTGCTTCCTCTCACTAATAAAAGCACTTGCTACTGCAGTGCAGCATATCAGCTAACTTTTCTTGCTTGACTCTTCATTCATTTCAAGACATGGTAGTCTTATTTAATACTGAGCAAACTAGGCATTTGCAGGAATCATATTGATTCTTTTTTTTTTTGTTTTAGATTCGTGCAGCCCCGAAAGGCAAATGTTACAGTTCCTCTCTGTGTCACGCTGTGCACACACGCCTGGTATAGACGGTGACGAGAGGTGACAAAAATTAGGAAGGAAGAAAGAAAGCCAGACAAACAGAAAAACACTTCTCACCATGGGAGGAACTTGGCAGCTTTCTCAACTTTGTAGATCGCAGGTGTTGTGCTCACAATCATGATCGAGTTAGGGATGCCACACATCAGTGCAGTCTGGCACGGTGAGCTGGCAGGTGTCGTCTATGGGGAGATGCACTGGCAGAATCAAGGTGTCACATGAAGAAACCCATAGTCTATCATCACCCAGCTTGTGATATTCATCATTGTTAGATCTACACAATACAGGCGGCCCAAAATCTACAGAAAAAAGTGTAGCCTGCTAGATGAGGATTATGTGTGTGTGTGTGTGTGTGTGTGCGTGCGTGCGTGCGTGCGTGTGTGTGTGCATACTTTTGTATGTATCTATGAAGTGTAGTGATTCAGCATGTCACTGCTTAAACTGGATTCTCCACAGTTATTAGTTACACATTATAGTTTATCCAATAAAGGGAATTAAACATATTTAATACTTGAGCAGCAAACCCAACATTATGCAGGGACTGTGAAGTACATAAATCAACATATGTAAACAACTGTTTAAAAGAGAAAAACCACAATTCAGTAACCATGCTATTGACTGACCATTTCATTGCAAATGAAAATCACAAAACATAAATAAGTTTAAAAGACCATGTTTCCTTTAGCTAACCGGAAAACGTTCCAGGGAAAACCTGGGCTATTCAGTAGAGACCACTTTGTATGGTGCAGCTTTCAATTCTAAAAATTGTCCTTCCAACCTGGAATTTTTATGTGGTTTCTCAGACTTTTACTTGATTTCGTGCTCGGTTCAGATAAAATAATTGTAGGTGATTTTAACATCCATGTTGATACTGAAAACAACATCCTCCACACCACATTTAATTCATAATGACATATGACTGGCTTCTCTCAAAATGTAAACAAGCCAACACATCGCTTTAGTCCACCTTGTTCTGATATATGGCACGCATACTCAATATTTAACAGGATTTTGTTTCATAACATTTAAGTTGAATATAATGGATATAATGGATTACATAGCACTAGAAAATAAATATCACCACAGTAGATGATGATATGTGCCAACACAATGCAGAGCAGTGTTGCACGTTCTTTTTATCTGAGGTAAAAGAGGGTTTCAGTCCCAATCCAGGTTTTCACTCATTTATAGCCTCAAGCAGTTCAAAAATAATTCATGTACACGGCCTCTTTCCGGTTAGAAAACCACAGTCTGCAGCAGTTTGCTGTGGCCAACTTCCAGAATAGAGACGACCCTAACTAGAGGTACACATATTTATAAAAGAGAATGTGCTTCTATCTGATTGGTCAAAAACTGTTGAGGAGGTTTTGCCCTGACCTGTTACCCAGTTTCATGCGCCTAAGTTAGAATGTATCTATGAGAGCTATTGTTTGTCAACCTTCCTCTGGTTCACTTCTGCATTTCTGCACACAGCCTTCCACTAAGTCTGCACAATGAACTCTCAAATCATGTGACTCTACAACTTTTCTACTTCTTTTATTCTGAGTGCTCAGTAGTGCATTTAACCATTAAAGTGATCTAAAATTGTTGACAGTCCCCATACCATTTGCCAGCACAGGTTTTGTAAACCAAACTTCGCTCGTCTTCACACTCTACTCCCACAGAGGTTGATTATCCTGTTAACAGTGCTACATCATCATTGTGGATGACCCTGAATACTGTGGCTACTCTGAATTCAAAAGCCTCCAATCAGAGAGTTTTGACTCCCTGCTATATCTCCCCCATAAGGACATCTTACTATTCATCCCTTATTGAAGAAAATAAGAACAACCCCAGGTTTCTTTTCATACTGTTGTCAGGCTAACAAAAAGTCAGAGCTCTGTTGAACCAAGTATTCCTTTAAACTTAACTAGTAATGACTTCATTAATTCCTTTGCATATAAAATCTTAAGCATCAGAGAAAAATTATTCACAGTCATCCCATGAACATATCATTAATCACAGAAATTTTAACAACTGCTGTTATTTTTTTAGACACTCTTCTATTAGTCTTTCGGAGTTAACTCCAATAATTACTTCTTCTAAATCATCAATATGTCTATTAGACCCCATTCCTACAAAACTATTCAAAGAAGTCCTACCATTAATTAAAGCTGTGATCTTAAATATGATGGATCTATCTTTAATAGCAGAACGTACCACTTTTCAAAGAGGCTGGAATTAAATCATTACTTAAAAAGTCTTTACCTGACCCAGCTGTCTTAACTAATTATTGACCAATCTCCAACATTCCTCTTATTTCTAAGAATCATGAAAGAGTGATTGTCAAACAGCTGGGTGAACAGCTGAGGGATGGGTCATTTGAAAAGTTGGGATTTAGACTGCATTACAGCACAGAAACAGCACTAGTGCAGGTTATGAATGATGATCTTATGGCCATTTACAATGGACCTCAATGAAGCTTTCAATTCTGATGACCATAAACTTTTATTACAGAGATTAGAGCATGCTGTTGGTATTAAAGGAACTACACTGCAGTGGTTGAATCATATCTATCTGATAGACTATATGATAAATGGTTCATATAAATGGTGACTCTTCTACACACACAAAAGTTAGTCATGAAGTTCCGCAGGGCTCTGTGCCAGGACCAATATGTTTTTAAATTATACATGTTTCCCTTAATTAATATTATTAGAAAACACAACATACATTTTCATTTCTATGGAGATGTCACCAAAGTTCGTTTATCTGTGAAGCCAGATAGAAATCAGTTAGTTTTCTTTTTCTTAATTCAGACAAAACTGAGATTATTCAATTTTGCCTCAAATATCTTAGAAACACAGTTTCTAGCCACGTGCTTACTCTGAATGGCATTACCTGGCCTGTACAACACTGTGAGAAATCATTTTTGACAAGGTTGTGCATATTAAGTGTATATAAATGTCACATTAATGTGGATATTAAACTAATATATAGGGCCTCACTAATTGTAAGATTAGGCCTAAAACTTTCTGCTTTGATTATGCTTATAGTTAGGGCTATAGTCATGCTGCAGTAGTCTTAGGCTGCTGGTGGCATCTTCACTCATTTCCATTTTAAACCACTCTGTATTTAATCATTAGTTATTATTAATCTCTGGCTCTGTTTCCTCTGCTCTCTGCTCTTGCCTCTCACCCCCAACCAGTCATGGCAGATGGCTGACCCTCCCTGCCGGATTCCCCTCTGGTTCTGCCGGAGGTTTCTTCCAGTTAAAGAGGAGTTTTTCCTCCCCACTGTCATCTGATTGTTGGGGGTTTCGCTTTAATATTGTAGGATCTTTATCCCACGATACAGAGTGTCTCGAGGCAACTATTGTTGTGGATTGTGATTTATAAGTAAATAAATAAATTAATTAAAAAGCAATTAGATGCTAACTGAGGGGCAGCAGAGAGCATCATACTGAGAGCAAAATGTCTCCATTAAAAATAAAAAGGAACTTGTTATTTTACTTTATGGCAGACACTAGTTTCAAAAGATGGTGGGGACAGGCTTCTTTTCACTGCCATTGTCAAAGATGGTGTACAGTTTGTAATGGCAACCAATTACAGGGGCCTTTCATCCAGAAGGCAGCATCAAACGGTTCAACTGTCAGCCTTTGTTGCTGGGGGCAGACAGGCAGCCTGGGGAGAGACTGATGCACACAGCAGCACTTTCTTCTCTTCTGAATGTCCATCACTACATGATAAAACACTCTAAAGCTCAGGAAAAATCAGGACCTCTTACAGGTGAATGAGCTGAAAACACTAAACTAGACCCAAGACTGTTTTCTTTTGTTGCAAACCTGGACAGTGATCAGAAAGTAAATCCATGCGTGTTTCCTTGAAAACCCAACCTGTTTACTAAGTTGCTCTATCACCCTGTTGCCACCTGGGGGACTTTTCCGAGCTGCCTTCCCCCTGGGATATGACAGACATAACAGATGTAGCTTTAGTGCGCTCTCACTCACATGCACACACACACACATATATATATATATACACAAAGTATGCATACACATAGACAGCACACACATGTAAAAGCATCAAGGGACAAACGGATCGTGCCTGGGAGGGGGTATATTTAGACTCTTGCGTAATGTGCTTTTAACACAACACAAAGTGGATGAATTTTTAATGCCAGACCAGAGAGAGAGAGGCAGGAAGAGGGAAAAATGAATAAAGTTAAGTATTTAATCTGTGCTGTTGCTTAGGGGTGAGACAGAAATCTGAAAGCAGCCTATGAGCATCAGGCACAGCACACAGGCTAGCCACTGGTGTAGCAGTCATGGATGAATGGTTCTGCAAGAGAGGGGAATGGGAAGCAAGTGAGGAAGGCAGAGAGGGAAATATTGTGAGATATGTAAGGTTAGAGAGAGGGAGAGGAGACGAGTGTTTGCATGAATGAGCGAGCAGGAATAACTACGAGCCATGCCAACGCTGTGCAGGGTAACCCAGGGGAAACTAAGAAGTGCACACTACCGCATCTTCTCTGGCAAAACCCTTACACATATAAATGTTTATAGTGCAAAAACATATACAGAAATATCTGCAATACTGTCTGACTACATTTCCTCCATTTACCTCCTTAGAGAAGTAATTTTCATTGCAGGGAGAAAGCTATGAAGAATGAGGAGAAAACTCCATGAGGCATTTGACAGAAATATACTAGAAAAACCAAAACAAAGTGGCAGTAATAGTTTTATCCGTTTTACAAAAATGCAACAGAATAGAATTAGAAAGCTCGCTCCTCCCCTCGGAAAAGATTTCAGACTTATTGCTTTGAGGATTTCATGTTCAGGATCAGTTGTTTTCAGCACCGTTTTGTACAAAGCATAATTCAGAAGGCACAAACTCAGGGTACCCATTTATTTGATTAACCACCAAACCTTTACAGAGTGTGTCACCTTCTCAATGATATTCTGGTGAAACATAGCCCAATTTGTGTGAAACTTAGACTGCTTTGATCATGTATCTTAAGATACCAGTGTCAGAAGTGTATTAATGTTTTTCTATGTTTTTTATTAAAATATGTAGGCAGTTCCAAGTAAAAATACATCACTGGTTTAAAAAAAATTACCAAAAAGAGCAAGTAGTTCTTCTGTTATGAACTATTTTCAGGTGCAGATGAATGCACATTTAGTGCTGTACTAAATTTTACAGCAGCCAGATGGTGTGTGTGAGGGTTTGAGTCTGAATGAACTAAAGTACTGTGGGTCATTTAACTGATTTAAATAGTTTTTTAGACAATCTGTCATATCAGGCTACACAATACTTTTTAGAAGACTCGTTGTTGGTTTTGGTGCTTTCTTAGTATGTTGATAACTTTGTAAAAGCCTGAAAATAGATATATTACAAACTGCAGAAATTTAAGTAAATGCAGGAGAACACAAAAGTAAGCAACAACATTCACTGTGATAAAGGTTGAGGGGAAGGCAGGACTATTTATACACAATAGTGTAAACAGACAATGGAGACAATGACAGGCCCTCTTTTTTTGACCACTGAGCCATTAATGACTGCTTATTCCTCATTTCCATAATTATTGTTGCCACCCCAAACTGTCAATGTTTTGCCTTGCACAGCAGTTGGACGTTCATCTTAACTTGAATATGGCCAGATTTGAGATTATATCATCAGATTTTTCCAATAAAACCTTTGAAAAAACAAAAACCACGGGGCACAAGCAGAAAAGTCAAACTTCATATCAAGTCTCTGTTCCAGTGACCTTACTGGCTTTTGCTAAAGTCAACCAAAAGCAACCTGCTGTAATTTTCATACCACAGCTCAGCATTATTCCCTTTAGCTGCTCCTCACCTGCAATTACAGGCTTCCAAAAACTTGCCAGACTCCTGGTGTGATAAGCTCCAGAGATGGAGTGTGCAATCTCTTAATGGTGTTAGAGCAAAAGCATAAGCAATAGCACCTGCGTTTAGGCTACACTGTCGACATATGGACTCGCCTACAGTATGTTACACTGGTGCCCCATAGACAAAAATATCATTTGTAAATTTCCCTGCTGTTGGATTAAAAACAACAACAAAACAAAAGGAAATAAAGGATACACAGGTCATGAGATATTTTTTGCCTTTATAGATAGCAGGCTGAGCAGAGCACACTTAAAGTATCATACCTACTGGATGAGTCATGACATGGTTTCTCAGCTCTGCTGCTTTCTTTTCCAGAATAATACTTGAAAAGATGGAAAATACACAACAAAGGCTGTTTGGCCTTTCCGACTGTTTGCCTGAAAACATTATGACAGTCAGTGTCAGAGAAATTACTGTAAAAAGTGCTTCTATATTCACTACGAGTTCAGATTGCTTGGCGCTGATGGCAGACGGAAATGACAGATGGGCGTTCAGGAACTGGCTATCTATCGTCTCACTTGGCTTTTACTGTACGACGTAATCTTTAGAGGCAGAGGATTGAAAAACGATCAGGATGGCCGATCAGCAGAAGTATAGGCTCGCCGCTGTTAATCCTGCCCATATGCTGGGATCACCCAAAAGAGGCACAGCAGTGAATGACTGCCACGATGAGCCAGTTGTGGATGAGGAGGAACAAAACCATCAGAGCAGGCAGCAGTAAGGACACCAAAGAGGTCAAACGAATTTCCACATATTCAGAAGCACAGGCAACTCTGAAAACATTACAGTTACCCTCTTTTCACTTTCTTATTTCACATTCTCTCCGTAAGGCCAAGGGATGTCAGACTGCATGTCAGACTGCAATTCATGTTCTCAGCGCTCTACAAGTCTACAGCAAAAAAAATAAAAAAAATCATCCTTTGAACTGTTTTCAAGCATTGAAAAACACAGATTTTTATCTTTTGGTCACATCTCAGAACCCATGGAGAGGGTTTTTGGCCCCAAATTGACTAACTTGTCCTGTCCTCAGCTGTCCGAAATCTCTTCTTCTGGATGTGCTCTGAAGTTGAAATGCCATTGTTTATCATGAGACAAATGAAAGAGAATAACTTTGTAAGCAATTTGCTGATAAGGCACAGCAACAGGGGTGTCAGCCATACAACTCACAAAAGGGTCCAATGTGGCCCACTGGATGGCTTTTTTCTGCGTTTGGCACCAAGAAGATGTCTAATTTTCTAAATTGTAATTCCTGCCTCACCACCATGAAGAAGAATAGTTAAGTCAAGAAACTTTGCTTATGCTTTTCTCTAATTTACAACAGCAGTGTTTCTTTATAATGACAGTAAATGTGGAAAAACTGAGACATAATATTCACATTTTACATTTTTCCCCCTTAAGACATCTCAGACTGCTCTTCTGTTTCATAAACAAATTGGTAAATGTGAGTTCTTTCAGAGTGCATGCGTCTAGGAAAAAAACAAAACTTGGAGGTCATTTCAGGAGGTTATTATTCAATAGCTTCACTGGTCCGGCCCACTTGAGATCAAATTGAGCTGCATGTAGGCCACAAATGAAAATGACTTTGAGTTCACCTGTGGTCCACAGCTACAGAGAAAGTCTACTTTATTTTCTCCTTTTCGAAACGATGTTAGAAACTCACCTGGCTGCACTGTAAAGTATGATTTCAGGTACCGCGCATGTGTAATTTAAACGGCACAAGTAAAATGAACAGTAAAAGTAGAGGCATGTGCAATTTTCAGCATTTCCCATAATTTGTGCCACATCATCTTACTAATAAACATTTCAAACACTACGGATGAGTGTTAAATGGGAGGCCTTATACATATTTTGTAATCAGCTGTGGAACTGGAAAATGTTTTGTGAAGTTCATCTTAAGCTAAGGCTGCGAGTGGTCTCTGTTATCAGTGAGTCGTGATTTTTTTATGGTTAAATCTTTGAAAGAAGTGAAAATAATAACGTCTGGATTATTGAGCCCAAGGTGACAGCTTGAAATGTCTTATTTTGTGCAATAAAATAATTCATAACTCAGAGCTATTTAGTTTGAGATGACACAAAGTAAAAAAAAAATTTCATATCTGAAAAGACTGACAGAGTGTATGTTTGGCATTTACCCTTGATAATTGAAACGATAATTTACTTTGAACAGCGCTAAAGACTGAACGACACTCCTTCTTAGTGAATAGATGGGCAGGTCTGCGTATATTTGTGCACTCTGCTTTCCTACAGTTCTGTTTATTTTTTAAAAAGAGTTCTGCTATACCCTTTTTTTCTTGCGTTTTCTCTTTAGCTGAAGAGTGGCAGCATTATCCTAGAGCATCAAACATGTCTGTATACACACTCGGGGGGCACCTCTTCATGCTGACTTTGCTGATAGCAGAAATAAATTCAGAGGCCCATCAGTCAAAGAGGTAGGAGTGAACTTTCTTCCTCCACAGTTTCACACTGAGGCTATAAACTGAGCTCTGTCACAGGAACAGAACAAAGCAGCCTTAACCAGACAGTACACATGCAGCTGCAGCATACAGGCGCAGGATTATTGCCACAGTGGAGTTTTCTATTTCGATATTGTACTTTCTGTACTTCATGCTGAAACACCAGCTGTGCTGGTGTGATTTCTTGTTTGACTTCTTTTGATGCTTCAGAGGAAGGTGAAAAAGAGAATAAAGGTGGTTGTCATATTTGTGTAAAAAAGGATTTCATATGTGAGAAAGATATGCAGCAGCTGTTTCATGTCATACAACATACTGGGTGCTATATATAAAATGACCTATCACGTTGGTTAGAGGAAAAATCAAGGTCATTCTCTCCAGCAGCTCTTAACTTTCTGCCTTTCTCTCTCTTATCGGTTGTGACTGACGGAGCCCAGAGATCTGTGAGCTGCCATCCAGGGCTCATCTGGCCCATGACGGCCCTGAGGCGGCAGCTGTCACCAGCAGAGCAGACCTCCTGCTCCTGGCTGCGGTTTCTGTTGGGCTGAGGTCGGCTAATGAGGACATTATCAGATCAGTGTCTTCAGCCTGACACAAACCTAGCCGCCAGCACACTTATTCAACCTTTTCGCACCTGCTCTCAAGATGAACGACCAGCAGCTTCACGCAATATAGTCACAGGAGATGGGAGGTCATATTGTGTATTATTTCAAGGAAGTGAATAACTTCACGGATGATGAATGAAGCCAATATGATTTGTGACTTATTGCTGAATTTTGTTTGGTCAGAATACAGTATGAGAGCAATTATTTAGGAATGACGTCTGCCTTCGTTAATGTATTCTTTGAATATTACATGTAGACTTGACATTTTTCACGCCATCTCACAGCATCTCTCTTGCTAACTCAGTGAGGAGTTGAAAAATGGAGAAAAGATCATATAAACGAGCACAAATGCCATCTGCTGATGAAGGTCATGTAATAAGTTAACCTCACAACAGCTTCTTAATGGAGCTTCAAGGGAGATTAGTTTGTTCGCAGCTGTTTCCAAGGTCAAGAATGAACTTTGAAACTCAAATTTAAGATGACAGTCAACCTTATACAGCTGTGCTTGGGGCTTTTTTTTTTTTATTATGCAATTTCAATTTTAAAGCCGTTTATAAATGTGGCTGTTACACAAATTAAATTGTATTAATTATCATTAATTACACCACATATAAATCTTTGTTTAGCCATATGTATACAATATTAGCACTAAAAAGACTGATTGCAATGATGTTAATTGTACTGGTATTAAATTGAAATTTTCAATTAAAAAGAAAAAAAGGACTGAAGGAAAAGTCAAAGATTACAATTCATCCTTTGGTTGACATGAATGAATTAAATACTCTCAGACGTTTTTATTAGGTACATGTTATTGTTTAGGGTTGGAATCCTCTTTACCTTTAGCCTCAATTCTTCATAGCTCACATTCTGCAAGGTGGTGGAAACTTTCAACACAGATCTTGGTCCACGTTAAGATCAATCAGTCAATTTATTTATAAAGCACTTTCACAACAACTCACAGCTGAAAACAAAGTGCTGAACACTTGACAGAATAGTACAAGTAAAAATGATTATCAGATCATCAGATTGTGATGACGGCATCACAAAGTTGCTGCAAATTTGTTGAATCCAAATCCACAATGTGACTCTCCCGTTGCACCAAAAAAGGTACAGTGTGGACATGAAGAGATTGACATGGTCAGCAACAATACTCAGGTAGGCTGTGACACTGAAACAATGGAGTCATGCTTTCATGTCATTTATGCCAAAATCCTTTTCCTGTCTTTTGCTGGCAGGAGTGCGGTCTTCTGCTGCAGCTGTAGACCATCTCCTTCAAGGTTCAGAGATGCTCTTCTGCATACTTTCATTGTAAAGAGCGGTCATTTCTGTTACTGTTGCCTTCCTATCAGCCTGAAGCAGTCAGGCTATTTTCCTTTGACCTCTGGTATCAACAAGGCATTTTCACCCAGAGAACTGCTGCTCACTGGATATTTTCTAATTTTCTGACCATTCTCCCAATCTGGAAAATCCCAGTACATCACCAGCTTCTAAAATCTAATTGTACTGAGTTCCTACCACGTGATTGGCTGGTCTGCGTTAACAATTAGTTAAACAGGTGTACCCTATGAAGTGGCCAATGAGATTAAAAATAAAAGATTTCAGCTTGCTGGTGTCACAACAGAAACAGTCTTGATGCATGCTTTAGCTTCTGTAGAATAATTCATCCACTAATTAATTTGATATATGAATTGGTGGACCACCAGACCAACCACTACTAAAACATGCTAATCTGTGGCTAAACTTGTTAATCAACGAATCATTTGTTTGATTTAAAAGTGTTAATTTGACACAGAGTGTGAAGTGATTAAACAAATGCTGCTGCTTTTTAAAAAAAATTATCTAATTCACTGGCAGAGCCACTTTGGCAAACATGCAGCAGCTGCAGAGAAAATGGCAACAGCTATCGCACTGTCATATAGTCATCTTCACAGAAGGCTTTAAGATGTCAGCGCCACCTTTAGAAGTCTCTGAACTTCAGTGGGGTTCAAACCAAGTGTGAAAACTACCTGTGATTGCTATGTACGCACTACCGAACATTTGGTTGACAGGGCAAAGTTACAACAGATGACGGCCGAGCAACAGCAGAGAGCCATCTGTTTTACCTCCAGTCCTGAGACAACAGTAAACATCTCAGTGCCACAGAGATTCAGATTATGAGGAATGAAACGTCCCCTTTTTCAGCTGCTGCAGAGCCAGAACCTTTTACAGTAAACATAAACATCCCTTGCCAAAAAGCATCATTCTCCAGCATCAGAGAGACCTGAAAGCAAATTGGCTGTTTACCATTTTGAACAAATGCATCAACATAATTATCACCGATGGGAGAGAGATTTCTATAAGCTGAAACTAATTTTAACTTTCAATATTCATCTCCAAAACAGAGCTATTCTATCATTTTGTGAGCCTCACGTGGGCCATTAGTATGCACAATGAGGTGCACTTCATCACTGCATGCAGGGAGCAAATTAACTTCAAGCAATGCCACTGTGATGGTGTTTTGTAATATGGACTGGAAGGGTAGAGGTTGTTTTTTTCCACACGGTTGGTTCCATGCTCAGCAAGGGGCAGCTGGACCACGAACTACGAACACATATCATCTTATATACGTATTTATCGCTCTGTGCAGTCAGTTGTTTGAGCAGAGATGAACCTCACTAACCTTACTGCATCCATTTCCAAAAAGGCATCTTGGGCAGTGACACTCGCA
The DNA here is from genome assembly GCA_015108175.1 of Pelvicachromis taeniatus. Classification (NCBI taxonomy): domain Eukaryota; kingdom Metazoa; phylum Chordata; class Actinopteri; order Cichliformes; family Cichlidae; genus Pelvicachromis; species Pelvicachromis taeniatus. The sequence continues at coordinate 33,287 of VURO01005297.1, read as the reverse complement.
GAGCATATATAGATTTTATATGCAGCAAACACATTTGAGAGAGGGACCTCAGAAGATGACAGCTTAATGTCCTTGGTGACAGCTAATTTGGCTGTGTGGGAGTGAGAGTGAGCTGCCAGAGTGTTTATTTCCCCCAGAAAAAAATAAATAAATCAACATATCTGATCTCGGGTGGGAGGGAGAGTCATTTTACAGAGTGAATTTTCTTCCTCAGTGAGAGTAACGGCTGTTAGAGGCAGTGCAAGATCACTGCCTCCCCTATTCACATGATGCCTTTCAAAATTAAGATTAGTCACAGGGGTCGGGCTGTTACTATGTGCATGCATTTGACAGCTTTTTGCAGGAACCTTCATGAACGCAACAATCATGGGTAAATGTGTTTGCATGCAATAAACATGGCAAAAGCACAGAAGAAGGTAACAGTTGATCCTGTGACAGCAAAGGCTGTGGGCTTGACGGTGCGGCAACATCTGCCCTTTAATTTTGTGCTAGTAATTGCTACTTCTATTCACATGTCAACCACAGAAGACAGAAATTATTCAGTCTGAATAAATTACAGTAAGGTTTATTTCATTTGTTGGAGCAAATGTGAGTGCTTCATGCTGCAATAAAATTAGAACTTGCATAAGTGGATCCTTCTCTGGAAGAATGTAATGAGTGTTCCACTCATTAATGGATGATTTCACAGCTGTGGATAGCTCACCTATGCTAAAAAGAAAGAAGTAGTTACAGTTTTACTGTCTTTGGTGACAAGTGCAGCATCAGCACGAAGAGGTAAAATGTTATAAATAAGAAGCATATGTGCCACACATTAAAGGCTGTCATACTACTAAAATATACAGCACAATGCTTCACATAACATTAAAGGACATCTTACAGCTTCCTGCAAATTATGTTTAGGAATAGATTTGCTTAACTGTCTCCTGTGCATCTGACAAGCAGAAATGTTATAATAATAATAATCCAGTGTCATCAATGTAATATCATTGCACCAGCCTTCCCTGTGCCCAGAAGTAATAAAAAGGTGAACAGCCACATTATTGTACTTGCTTGAATCACGCTGCTTCCCTCGACAGTTTGAGCACCTGTCTCATTTATCAACATCTCCCACAAAGCCCAGTGTCGCTTCTGCCTCAGGTGGGACTAACTGGCCGCATGAAAGCAGAGGGAAAGCTTCAGGGATGATAACCCCCCCCCCACCCCCCCAAAAAACAACAGGCTGCCAACAGAGCTGAGATAATATGTCTTTAGATATAGAAACAAGATTTAAGCTGCACTGAAATGTGTCAGTGAGGTATCTCAAGCTGATGTGATGGGATTAAATGCTTCTGGTGACACATGCGGGATGAATTTGATATTCAGTGCATTAAAAGCTATTAAAGTAATTAAGCTTTATTCTGATAATTGTTTTGATTTTATAAGCAGCTAGGCTAAAACCATTAAAAGGGGAGTTTGGTGCAGACCAAATTTTGTTATTTTCATGTACTGAGTCTTATACAGAGCTCAAACATAGCAGGGCTAAAGAGCACTTGCGGGCTCCATCGCTAAGCACTAATTGGGCAACAGGCAGCCTTTTATAAGCTGCTGCTGAGCCACTTTGCTCGTATCATGCCACGGGCTTTTCCATATTTCATAAAAAGGCAATTAAGTCATGTGACCATCTCCCAGATTATAAACTATAATAAAAAACTGTCACCAACACAACACATAACTAATGCATCTACAATACATTAAGACATTATAATGCTAAAAACCCCACACAAATTTCACATTTGATCTCTCCCAGAATAAATCCACTTTTCACTACAGTTAGCATGTCCATGTAGTGGTCAACATGTGAAAGATGCCCGGAAGGAGCCATAAACCTAGCCTCAGGGGGTAATGGGCTAGTGTTAACCTAGTGCTGCTGCAAAGCCTGGACAAATGGGAGGGTTGAGATTAGGAAGGGCATCCATCATAAAATCTGCCCAGATGGATATGCTCTGGTAACTCTTTGGGAAAGAAGGGAGTAGCTGCCAGTACAAACCTACAATCCCACAAATTTGTTGTACATGTATAATTCTATAATTCTAATTACAAAAAAGTTGGACTGTTGTGTAAAAAGTGAGCAAGACAAGAATACAATGGGAAAGCAAATCTCATTGCAACTAATTGCAATTTTTCTGATACAACCTTCCCATATTTTGTCCACAGTAGAACATAGGAAATTATATAAAACTGTGAATATACAATTTTAAGAAAAAGGTTACGGTCATTTTGAATTTAATGGCAGCAACACATCTCAAAAAGTTAAGAAAAAATGGGACAGGCACGACAAATTCCTGGAAAAGGAAGTGGTACTAAAAAAAAAATAAAAATGGAGGAACATTTTGCAATTAATTAGCTTCATTGGCAAAAAAAGAGAATCTTAGGCATAGTTTCACAGAGAAAAGATCCGCAAAAAAATGCATCTACAAATTGTGGAATTTCCGAATAATGTTTCTCAACATAAAATAACCAAGACTTTGAATATCTTATCATCTATAGCACATAATATCATCAAAAGATTCAGAGAATCCGGAGAAATCTCTTTGCACAAGGGACAAAACAAACAAACAAATCAGTACTGGATGCTCGTGATCTAAAGGACCTTGAGTAGAACTACATTAAAAATACTTCCAGAAAGGCTCAAGAACACTTTCAGAAATCACCATCTGTGAACACAGTTCAGAAAAATCCTAATTTGTCTTCTTTTGGGAAAACATGGATTCTGTGTCCTCAAGACTAAAGAGAAGAAGGACCATCAAGCCTTTATCAGCACTCAGTGCTGAACGGTATATATTGGTTAGAGCAACACATGCTTCCATCCTGATGATGTCTTTTGTTGCCTTTTCGTACTTTGCAATGACAATGCTAAACTGCATACCGCAGTACAAGAGTCCAGGTGCTGAACTGTTGTGTCTTAAAATGGTCTCACTTTAAGCATTTCATGGTTTCTATAAAATATGAGTTTATAAAATCTATAAATCATTGCATTGTTTTTATTTACATTTTACAATATCCCAATTTTAAAAACAATTTGGGTTGTTCCTTACTTTACGTTATCTGCAATAAATTGAACAAATACAATCTTATTGTAATCAGTAATATTACTGTGGCTAATACCGTTTCTTTATTTAGCAGATTCTCTCCATTGATCACTTAGCAGCACCTGAAGCGCCTTGAAGAAAGAGTCACACACAAGTCACAAAAGCTCAATAAAAGTTCAATAAATAACTAATAAATATTGAAAAGTTTGCAAGGTTATGATTCCAGTTTTTTTTCTAAAATTGCAAATGTGCCGAAACCCCCCCCAAACTAATGTAACCCAAAAACAGAGTACATTATATTCTGGACCAGCAACAAGATACATCTTTGTGAGATAGTTACAGGAAAAAAGATCCAAATGCACGACACCAGAGGCAGTCTTAAGTCCAAGATCTAATGTTTAAATCTCGGTTAAACACATGAAGACAGTCAAAACTTTAAAACAGACAAAACCTGTCCAAGACAAAAAGAGAGAGCGAGAGAAAAGGTAGGAAAAAGTAGGAACAAAAGCAAATCCAGAGGTTAAAGCAACAAGAATAAGGTGGCGAATTGACAGAAACCCCAAAATATGACAGCTCTGTTTGCAATAACAGCATTTTAGGGTGATAATTGCCTTTACAGCATGATGCCCAGAGCCACAGTGCACCCCTATCTATCCCAACACTTTCAGTTTCACAATAACTGACCAGAATAGATGAAAGTCAAACATAATCACCTCTGTCGCAGCACTGATTGCCAGGCCGCAAGTTCAAACCTCTTCACCTCCAGGGTAGAAAAGGACAAGGACATCGTGAAGGTGATGTTGACTTCTGATGATTTACCATGCAGACTTTCCTGTCCACAAGCAGATGGTAAGTTGGATTAGTGCCTTTAGATTTACTTCTCATGTGTGGCCTATCTCTGCCAATAAAAAGCTGGCTCTTAGGTAGTAAATGTACTGATTACAGGTGCTGTGGATCAAGCTGAGGCATGTGGGGCTCAGTGGTGGACAGTGGCAAGGAAAACAGGACCAGTGGCAGAGTTAGGGAATAATATCCAGGCTTATGACATATTTTAAGTTATTCTTACAAAGCACAGAATAATTTAAAGACACTGACATTTTCAGCTTCTGCCTGCGGGTTTCTATCAACCAAAGCTAAAAACAGAGTGCTAATTGCAAAGACGCCAGCTTATATTATTAATTAATATTTGACGCGTTCATCCCCACACTCCCATGCAAATACACACAGTTTAGTCACACTGATCTATCTGATGAATAAACATACTGGAACCCACTGTGGCTCTCTACAGGAGTGGCTAAATCCACGGGTGATCTATTTCCAGCTGTCCTAAGATGTGAAGGAGACTTTTTACTTTACCCTCATTAAAATCCAGATTTCACTGGGCGGTTTCATTACTTGGCTGCTCACAGTGTCTGCTGGTATTTACTTTATCTTTCATATTCCAGAGGGTAATTAACTGTTTTAAGGTCCACGAGGCTTGTTTTTTTTAAACTGAAGTCCAGAAAATGATTGATGAGAAAGTCAAGACAATGGAAAAAGCCTCAAAAACACTCCCACTACTATATACAGTATCAAGACTCTTGCCAAATGTCATGTGGACTAAAGGACTGGAATAGTTTAATTTGAAGGCTGGCATTAGCAGCATTTTATAACAACTTCAACTATTTATGTTATGTTTGGTTCAGCTGTCAAATGTTTTCCTCTGATAGTCAGTTTGAGATTTTTATGTCAAGGTGATGGGGAACATTGTGACAAGACTCTTTGGTATTGAACACTGACTGTAGAAAACATGGACGACCTGGCTCCTCTTCCTCCTATTCTACAAAAATGAAGCCATCCAGCCATCTTCTTCCGCTTACCGGGTCGCGGGGGCAGCAGCCCAAGCAGAGAAGCCCAGACCTCCCTCTCCCCAGCCACCTCCTCCTGCTTGTCTGGGGGAACACCACGTTGCTATATTTAAAAAGGCACACAGCTTAACATCCTATAGTTCTACAACATCTGACATCACTCCATAGCTCCTGTTGTTAATTTGTTAGCAAGATTAGCCGTTAGCATATGCACTATGTTAGAGGCTTTTTGCTGGCTAGTTAGCAATGCTACACACCTGGATTGCGATTGTAGTCAATTGAAATCAATATTGAAAATCAAGTGACTTCAAGTAACTTGGGTGGGGAAAAATACTAGCAGTGCAAATTGTTCTCAACTTCTAAGCCAGTGATTGAAGCAACTACCAAGGAGACTGCATGATACTGCTGATTGACTTGTGACATGGTAGTAAACACATTTGAGGGTTACCTAGGCAACTGGAGCCTGGAGTCCACTGACCAAATGTCAGCTTCAAAGCGGTGCTTGACAAGCTAATTGCTCCCTTTCTGCTTTAGAAAGACGCAGCTTTAGAGCACTGAAACTGCATTGAAACCAACCAGAACCGACTTATCAAGGAACCGCAAAGCAACTCAAAACCCTGACTCTAGACCTTAGTCTTAATTAAAAAAGACTGATTAGTTAATTCCCATCGTGAAGGTGTCTTCATCTTGGCTTTTTGAAACTTAGTGATTCTAACCTTCTTGCGTTTCCCACCACAAGAAATGTGAGCTGAGAATGTTTCTCTTGTCTGTTATTGTGGTCATATATTAATAATAAAAGCCAGACAGGAGTACATGCCCTCAGTGCTGCTTTTCCCGCAGACAACACAGTCAACATGTTTTGTATGGTAATTATGTGGTGTGCATCATGTGTGGTTCAGTGAGTGGAAGTCAGCATGAAAACATGCTGCTCCCTGGAGCTAGGGAGAACAAAGCCGCTATTCAGGATGCAAAGCAAAGCTCTTCTTAATAAGAATGACTTTTAGATTTCAAAATGTCACAGAGTACAAGGTAAAATATATTCAGACCCCTCCTTTGCAATAGGATTTCTCACTGAGATCCATTGAGGAGTGCTTAAGAACATCTGAAGATATTTCTCAAAGTCTGGAATAATAAGGTTAGAGCCTAGTGGAGCACTTTTTAATTACTTAGTTACGGCCCGAGTCCTGCGAGAAGTGTTTTACCTTGCTCTCAAACTTCCCCTGCAAAGGCAGAAAGGTCAAACACTTTTAAAGAAATTACCAGACTTAAAACACTGAAATCTAATTGTCCTTACAGGTACTTCTCTTAATTAGTAAAGTTTTGCCTTATGTGTGGCACACTGAAACAGTTTAGTAAGATCCAGGAGGAGCAGGGAAGCATGCGAATATCTAAATGAGAATGACCCTTTGTAATACCATGTTATAGGATCCTCTTGAGTCTGATGTTGCACCAAATGTCATGGTAACAACCTTGCCGAACAGGGTGCAGTCTCCCTCCATCACAACCCCCCATCCTGACTTTCATCATTAAACTGCACACATGGGCAAGAGCCTTTGAAAATCCTGCCACTATTGAGCACTCTTGAAAGAAAGGCTCTTTTCATTCAGTGGTCTACTGAAGATGATTTGCTTTCAGGGGTTTTAATTGTTGCTGTGTGATGTTCAACAGGCTAAGCTGCTCCAGAGAGCTTGCTCTCCTCATTTGCATTAGTGATTGATGGCGGCTGATTTTCCCTTGAACTTTCAGGGATGTAGAGTTCAGAGCGCTGGAGGCGGATGTGATGGTGGGAGCAGAGGAGGGGAGAGGAGGAAGGGCAGGCAGGAAGCATGCTGGGCTCAAGAGGGACAAGCTCTTTAGACAGACCATATTCAGCAATATTCAGACAATCAGCTAGAGATGCTTTTTGAAAAGGCTTGATTGTCATTCTGTGTGATAATAAATAGTCAGTCAGTAATCTTCCAAACAGGGCTTTTAGCCTCAGAGAGCACAAATACACATTAACATTAAATCCTCATTGAATTGGTGCTTTCAGAGCCTTTTGAATAAACATGGGGTGTTTTGTTGAAGCAGGATGTGAAATGAGAAAACCTTAACACAAGTTAGATATCTACTGTGTCTATTTAATCATTAAAATAATAATTGTTAGACACAAAAATTCTTACGTTTGCATCAAGCTTGGGGAAGTTGTTCAGGAAGAGCATCTAATCCAACCCCCAGTCTCTGCAACACTTACTCATGGTTTCATGCTATATTGCTGATTGACAGGCTGTTAAACACTCACGTGATGTAGTTATTTTACTTATATCCACTAATAGAAACTAGTGAACAATATAGAGCTACTTTCAGTTAGTTGCAAGGGGTTCACCACAGCAGGTTTGATTTGTTGGATTTTTACACCCTTCATGACAGAACCCCCAAGGGAATGGCATCACCTGTTAGGCAAGTGTACAAACCACTGCACTGTGGAGCCACTAAACTAATGAACAATGTAACTTTTTCTCTCAGGGAAAGTCTGTGGTTGTGTTTTCTCACTGAGACAGAGACACAGGAGAGGGCATGTCTACTTAAGAGCAGCCATAATCAGCCCTGTTAAAGTGTGAACGGGGTCGTTTGTACAGAGAATTATTACCTGACGAAGCTTGATAAAGAGTTTCAGCTTAATTGGATGTCACAACTTTACTGTTTGGTTCACTACTTGGCTGCAGCAGGAAGCTGTTTGCAGGCAAAAGGCTCTAAAACCCACAATGCACAACACTGCTACAGGAGCAAATAATGACAAGAACAGATCAAGCTTAAAAGACAGAATATTAAGCTTTTAAATGATTCATTACAATAAATGGTGGATGTAGTTACCTGGACATCTCTCCCTAGTTTGTGAAGTCCTGATTTTGATACCATGAGAACATTTTCGCCATCAGCATCTGGGTGTTTGGAGACCTGATGTGATGATGGGGACAGATAAAACTGTGAACCCCACCTCATTTCTGACACTTAGAGTGACCAAAATGTACAAAAATGGTCCTAATGTTTTACACAGTATGGCTCAAAATGAAAGTCTAAGACTGTAAAGTCAGCAGGAATTTTTTTTTACAGAGATCCCAGCTCAGAGGGCATTTTTCCCCTCACTTTTGTAGGACTGGAAGTCTTTTTGCAACCACAGGTATCGCCATGTGCTGCCCCTTTAAAAAGAATCCAAGTTTAAGGCACTTCCACGCTGGATTTAGTTTTCAGACCCGGAAGCTACTTCCATCTTTTACACTGTCCACAGTTACAATATGGAGTTTCAGAAGGGTTTGCAGCTACAATACAGCATAGATTTAATGCTGAGGCATAAATCTCACATGAGTCCCAGAGTGTTCAAACTAGCAGGTCAAATAAACAATTTGAAAAAAGGTGGTGATGGTATAAATGTGATAGCAATAACTATTTTTAAATGTCACACTTGCTATTGCCAGAGAAAATAATAGTTATTAGGTACACATGTAAAATCTAAAGCAAAGAAATGCAACTTGGGTTCTTCTTAAGAAGCATCTATATTCTCAGTTTGTGTTGATGAGTTCATAAAGCTTAAGTGATTTTACTTAACTAGGCTGGATAACCCTTTAAAGTGTTCCTAATATTTTGTACATCCCACTGATATTAGTCTCATTAGTAGGTTATAATCAATAATATTAATAATTGATTATTGATTAAGAATATATTATTTATTTAAGATTACAGAGTTTGTCCAGATTTCTCTTTGTTTTTTTTATTTTATTTTGTGAGAGAGAAACGGAGGCACATACTGCTACATATACAAAAGCAAAATTTTGGTACATTGAGAAACAACAATAAGATTAAAAAATCTGTTACATCATAAAGCTACACATTTTTATTTCAGCATCTGGTGTACCAATACCTGACTAAACCTTTAATACTATGTTTCATTGCCAAGATAAAAGCTCTTTGCTCTGTGAGATCATTCTTGTTTAACAGTCTATGTCAGAACAATTGAGCTCTATATTAACTTGTGGTGCCCTAAAACTGTCTGTTAGACATTAGATTGTCTGATAAAAGTCCAGATTCTTTGTAAATGTGCAACCTTGATGTAGGGTTATGCAGTGTTTAGTGGAGTCATTATTCCGGCAACACCTTATATAATCTAACTCAGCCTTAAAGCTGCTCTAATAGATATTCTACATTAACAGTGGGTGAAATGACTGTGTTGTAATGTGAAAGATTTCACTGCAAGTGACGATTCCGCTGAGAATTATCATCCGACTCTGCAGTTCCCTGCAGCTCTCTCAGAGTTTTACAGCCTGCAACTGTTGTGGTTCATTGTCACAGTACCACCTCATTTCCCAAAGCAGACAGCTGTGTCACAGAAAAAAAAAAAAAAAGCTCAATTAAACCTGATGTGCACTACCTGCCCAGCAGTAAATGGCAGACAGATAGAATTACAAAAAAGCTAGTTAAGACATTTAGCATCCGAGGAGCTTGATGGTCCTCCTCTTATTATCTACATGTGGTTTTGACATTTCAGTCCCCTGACTGCCAACAGTAACTCCTTTGGTATGTGATTATTAGGACCAAATACCAGCTAGTATACATTAAATCAGAGATATGCAGATGGATTTTGAGATTCCAGAAAAGTGAAATCTTCCTAAATATTAAACCCTAAATTGCTGAAATTAATATACTGCATGTCTGGCTATTCACTGCTCCTCTTTATCTGCATGGCGTGTTTCATTTCTCCACCATCAGATACATGAAATAACACAGACGGGTCGTGCTTGATGCTTTTTATGCTCTGGATTAGCATCACCTGTCAGAAAGCTTCTTTAGCTTGAATCAATTCAGACTGAAACTGAATCTATTAGCAGCAGATACAAACTGAAATCACGAGGCCCCGTGGGCTCTTAAATGGATTCAGCCATATCCCTCCATCTTTGGATGTCACTATTGAATCCAGCCTTATTGTGATTGTAGCACTATGGAGTGGAGGGTAGCTTTCGGCACTAAAGCAAAGAAGATTAGCTCAGCCTACAGATACTTGGTTTGCTGTGAGCACTGTTTGGTGATAAAAGCATGCCCGGCAGAATCAAAGTGAATGTGACAATCAATTCCAATTCACTTTACAGACAAGGCTAATTCAATAACCGTCCTTTTCCACATATACACCCATAAACCCTAAATGGTAGCTGACACCTACTGCTGATGTTTTGAATAGATGCTCTCTGCTCTGAGGTGAACAGAAACCGCCTGCATCACTATCCCAGCACCAGCCTAGCGTTTGTTTGTTTATTAAGGATACCATTTCAACAAAAGCTTTCTTTTTGCCGATTGAGCACTGTTGAGGAAACGGCTGACTATGAGACCTCGTTGTGGCAGTCTATCCTCCAACTATGAGACAGACATCATTTTTTCTTTTTTACTGCATTCAGTCTTTGAATAATGCATGCTTGCTAGCTGCATGCATCAGCAGCCTCCATGGCATTTCTTGTCCTTACAGCCGAATTGCAAGCAGCCCATCTGCACCCATCAACACTGAAAACTGAGCCAGCAGCAGAAGTGCTACAGCGCTCAGCAGCCTGCTTGCTTAAAGTGGGCACCACGCTCCAAACAGTCCTGTTTGCTATCAGACTGTGTCGACAGCGGATGATTGTTGGGGTATATCATTTTCTTTGGTCACTATACACTTAGTTCCTGTAACAGCACTCAGAGGTTTGCAGATATGAGACATGAAAGACAGGGCAGAGTTGGAGTTTGAACACCTCAGCTCTCTCTCCATTTGAATACCAAAGATCCTAGCTTCATGCTCCATTTTCACAGCTCATTTTGTGCCATTTGCAGAGCCGTAGGACTCAATGGAGAAGCTTCACTATTAAGTTGCACAACTTCTGAGAAATCCCTGTAAGTGTGTCCAACCACATCCAGTCAGTCTTTATAAAAAAGAAGTTTCTGTTTCTGTGGTTTGACAAAGAGTCGTGCAGGTACTCTTCATCTTCGAGCCTCCACAGAGGCTTTTTTCATTCCCAACTCACAATTGTTGCTGCGTTATCTGAGATTTTAGGATTATGTGATTTGAGTTTAGACAGAGGCATTTTTCATCTTTTATTCTCCTGCCCTGGTCATTGCTAAATAGCTCTGGCAGTTGTAAATCACTTGCTTCCATGTTAGATCTGTATACCAAAAATCTGAAGCCTTGGCAACCACATTATAGTGTTTGAAGTCTGCACTGTCTGTATGAACGATCACAGTTATTTTTCAGACGCTGTGGTTGCATCAAGACACCTGTCAAACAACAGGCAGAAAACGAAAAATAAAAGTAGCATTTCTGCGACAAAGCTCCGTTACTACCCTCTGGATTTTACAGAAATCCCACAAAATAAGATTGCAGAGACTTTGGTGTTTTGCTTCAAGACTCACAGTGGCGTCAGACATATTGCTTTTGTCAAGTACAGCACTGTAACAGCGCTGCGCACCAATAAAACCCCTGAAATGCATGATACTGCAAATAAAGTCTTAACTTCGGAATAAAACATGTTATTACCGCAAAATTAAATTCTATGCTCAAGAGACTTGGAGCGATAGGAGAATGAAATGAGCAGAAAACGGGAAGGGGGATTGGATCTTGGAGCACCACAAGCTTCAGTAGAAGCAGCCTATTATCTATAATCATTTGGGAGGCTATCTGAAACAAGACCTTTAAACCACAGCCCAACCCTCTGCAGACTGTCAGCCCACTAATAAACTGGCTTTTCAATTAGTACCTATCTGACATTACAACGATAACACAAAACCAATTACACGCCGTGCTGCAGATAACTCGTAATCCACTTAATTGGCCTGATTTGACTTCTTCTTTTTTTCTTATTCCCTTCCTCTGCTGCTGCCGTAGGGCTTTTTGTTCTCCAACCAGGAGAAGGTATCACATTGAATTATCAGTATTGAAGGCACATGTGAGATAGCAGGTCGGCCAGACTCCTGGAAGTCCTGATAATCTTTTGTGTGTCTGTGTATTGGGATGTTGATGACACCTTTGGAGGTGAGTTGAGCAAAGATTAATCTGTAATTTCAGGATGTAACACTTGGATTTAAATTTCACAACTCTGTGCTTCTTGTGTTTTTCCTTGATGATGCTGTACATAGCTTTAAGCTTGACCTCAGATTTGGAGAAAAAATATTCAGACAATTTTTTATTTTTTTTTGTCAAATACATGGAGACATTACACCTACGAGAGCTTTTATGACATCCCATTCTAAATCTACAGACAAGATTTTAGAGTGTGCCTGTGGGAATATTTGTCCCTTCATCCAGAAGAGCATTTGTGAGGCCGGATACTGATGTTTCCATTCTAATTCACCCCAAAGGTGAGATCAGAGCTCTGCCAGTCAAGTTCTTCTGCACCAGATTTCTTTTTCTGCCAACCCCAGAAAACAACCCCATGGCTTTATCCCTCCTGTGCCGAACACTACAGTTGACACAATAGTCATACAGGTAATGCTCTCCTAGCATTTGCCAAATGCAGACTCATCCATGAAACTGCCAGATAGAGAAGTGAGATTTGTCACTCCACAGAACATGTTCCCACTGCTCCAGGGCCCGGTGGCAGTGCTTACACCTATCCATCTGGTGCTTGTTATTATTCTAACATGAAGCTGGAAACTCATGGTAAATGGACTCATTCTTATATAGTGCTTTTCTACTCTCCCGGTACTCAAAGCGCTCTATACAACAACCTCATTCACCCAATCACACCCATTCATACAAGCACTTTTTGTGTACTTTAGTGCTCTAACTAACATTCATACACATTCATACTCCGATGGATGCATCGGAGAGCAACTTGGGGTTAATATCTTCCCCAAGGATATTTGGCATGCAGACTAGGGGAGCCAGGGATCGAAACCACTAACCTTCCAATCAGTACCACCTACCACCTGGCTGTAGCTCATGCTATGAAGCTCCTGCTACTCACGTTTTGTGCTGATTTTAATGCCAGAGGAAGTTTGGATCTCTCCGGTTATTATTATCCAGTTAGCAGAACGTCTAACTTTTACGTGCCTCAGCACTTGACGAGTGGCACTTGGTGACTGAGTTGCTGCCGACAATTGATCGTGGAAGATCTAGGAGAGTAGACATTTTATAAAATGACTTGTTGCAACTTTAACTTGAATAAAACAAGCTCTATAAAGCGACCCATTCTTTTGCTAATGTTTGTGAAGGCAGACTGCATGGCTAGGAGCTTGATTTCATACTCCTGTGGCAATGGGACTGAAAACACTCAAATTTAAAGACTGATAGGTGTGGCTCGATGGTTTTGTCCATAAATTTTATCATGCAAAGAACATATAATTATTGCTGCTTCTTTATTCTCCTATTTACCTAATAATTTTCTTTAATGATGTTGTCAAATGCAAAGTTTTTTTGATCAGCGGTCAAAAAGTATTCAATTTACTATAAATTAAAACCTCCTTCAGCTGCTAATAATCAACTAACCACTCATTTCAGCCTTACTATTGTGGTTCAATGTTTTTGTCACAGTGCAATAACTATTAACATACATTTCACAGTATCAGAGATTATAAGGCACAGAGGGATTATTATTTTTGTCCTTATTTTGGTAAAAAAAAAAATTATGTAACTGAAAGTAAAAAGGAAGAGACTATTAGAAACCCCTGATTCATGTAAAGGATTCTCATTACTGTTTTCAGTGCTGGAAAAAGACAGACAGAAGTAAAGTGAGCTGCAGATCGAGGAAATGAGGCTTTCTGGAAGCAGCAGAGATGAATAAGTAGACTGAGTGAGTGCAGCTATTAACCCGAAGCTGTTTCAGCTTTGACTGATAACACAGACCTGAGGCTAATGATGCCACAGAGTCACAAGAACAATCAAGCACCTTAATCGCGAGGAGAAGAAAAAACCCCAAATAGCTGCATTCAAGTTACGACGTTAAGCAGTTGAAACTTTGTTGTTTGTGCAAACTGACACAAAGGATAAATAATTAAATAAAGGAAAGTAATAATTGTCTCATTTAGCATTCATGCAAAAAGTGATCATCAATTTCCAATTTTTAATCACAATAGGTCTCAGTAGCCTTGAGTGAGTGACTTTCATTGCACACCTGATATGAGGCAACTCATCTCACGCGTCATACAACGTACAAATCGATCATCATTTGCATCAAAATGATATTTCAGGCGAATCTTTTTTCACGGTGTCTCCTCCCTGTTTAGGAAAGCAAATAAAAGTCATTTTTGCTTCTGGCTGATTGGTACGAATGGGTGGCACAAAAAGAGATGGTAGATGCATTCATCAAATATGGCAATTTGCTTAATGGACTCTGACAAAGCCATTGGCGGTCTTTATTTAGATGCAGATGACTTCCTGCACATTGGCTTCCTCTGTCTCTGTTGCAGACGCCTGCCATGAGAAAAGACAAGACGGCTCCCTCCTGTTTTTTTGTTTTTTTTAATAGACTGACAGTTAATCACCAATGCTGTCTGTCTACCTACGAGACTGAGTGACTGTTGACACGCTCCCTAAAACTCTCTTCTGGCTTACATTATTTTCAATTTATTCTGTTAAATCTTTATTGAGAGCCAACTATCTCTCGGCTAGACTGCTGCACATACAGTATACAGTACGAAGACACATAGTTATGACTGTCATAAAGCAGCAATGGGAGAAGGCTGATTGAAACCGTGAGTATGTGTCACTCAAAAGCATAGCTGCCACACATAAACACGGTCTGCCAAAAGAGTGAGATTAATTGTTTTCCTAATTCTTGCTCATAACAGCACTTGATATTATAGGCCATAACAAGTATGGCAGCAAAAACGCTCCTATTCTGTATTCAATTGCTGTATTGCTTACGGGAAAGTTTTAGGCCTGGGAGAGCTGATAAGCATTCAAACAGCATACTGAAGGCACAGGGCTTTCCTGCTATTGAAAAAACTCAGAGCATCAGCCTCTGCTGTTGGGTGTTGGATATTAATGTGTTTTATACGCACAAGCTTCAGTTTGTGTGTGAAAATATCCACATTATCAAATGTTTCTCAATACAGCGTCTTAAGTAATATTTACTATGGCGTCAGGGTGCCCGATTTAGCACTGCAAATATATAGGACATCTGAACAGCTGACATTTATTTCTTCAGTAGAGTTGTTTTTCTTTTTTGTTGAAAATTAATAGTTTTAAATCATTTTTCAAGCATTTCGTGGAACAAAT